>JAOUZG010000678.1:5286191-5310472 GCA_026289955.1 Argiope argentata | reverse complement strand
ATTTGAATATGCTAGCAGCCAATTAGAAATATTTCTGAATTTATAAAGCATTTGAATATGTCATATAACAAATTTCTTCTGTTTGCTAATTATATAGGTGGCATTTCCAAAAATAGCAAATAAATATTTACAAGTAATATTCTATAGTATATTGAAGTCGGTAAATATTTTTTAAAAAAAACAACTTACATTTAAATAGTTATTTTTATTCCATGTATTTATCCATCATACTATGTTTTTTAAGTATCTACAAATTATTTCTTAAAAATTATAATTCTCAACTGTCATTAAAACTTAATAATGAAAAGCACACATTTTAACAAAATGCTTTGCAATTTTACATTGAAATATAATTATTACTTTTGACTACCTTGCACTACATTTGCATTAAAACAAATGGGAAAAAATAAAAATTTCATGTTTGCTTATAGATAATATAAGCCTGTTAAACACTACTTATTAATTTGGGACTGCATGTTAACTAATTGAAAAAGCAAAAAAGATATGATCAGTTTTATGCATAGAAGTGAAATTCTCACTGTCTTCAAATGAGGATATTGTGCAATTTTTGGTTAAGAATTACTTTGGTTTTAACAAGCATTTTTTTTAAAAAGAAAAATTGTTCTTTCAGGAAGAAAATCAGAATTCTGCACAAGATGTAGCAGCTGTTCCACAAAATTAGACATTTGAAATAACATTAAATGATGAGTGAAGCAATGTTTTTGTAGGCCAAGGAGTGAACAAAACTAATTGCTACCTGATTTAACTGCAGAAATGAGTTTGCTAATATCTGAGATACTGTTCTGTTTAAAGTATTTAACATATTCTGCATTGTTTCTCATGCAGTAATGGATATCTTTCCATTATCATCCAGAAAAGGAAAAGCTGTTCCCTTGGAGAATTTACATCTCTTCATAATGAGCAATATTAAGATTTTTTTTTTCAAGGTTGAAACTCTGCTTTTAAAAATTAAGGTGTGAAAATGTTCTTATTATTCTATTATTCAATTTTAAAATTACTTTTAAACTATTACCTACTTAATTTATTTGAAATAGTGTCATCATAGTACAATGTACTATTTTATAAAACTGAATGTTCATTCTGAAGAATCCTGAATTTTTATTTTCAAAGTAAATCACTATTGTTATTATGCAAAAATATTTACATTTTTTTTTTCATTTCTATTATTATTTCAAATGTTTAAAATTTTGGAATACGAAACAGTGGTGACTTTTATAAAAATATACCACCACAAGATTAAATGGATCTTTTTTTGTGTGTATATGTTTATGTGTATAAACTTTTCTGTATTTTTTTAAAAGAAATTAACATGATGCTGTATTAGATTTTTTAAAAATTTACATGGTTGTCAAATAATTATTTTAACTTTCTACAATGAAATTTTTATTTTATTCATAACTTTTTAAATAAACTGATTTTATCTTCTTTTTCAACCATGAAAAATTTTAAATACATATTTCTACTTATTCCATTGAATTTTGAATTGTTTCCTTCTTTATAAGGTAATGATTTTTTTCACCATTTTGATTGGCTTTTTTATATTTAAAACCATTGGTAAAGTTTAAACCAGGTATAAAGGTTTTAAAAATGTATTTGATTTGTATTTTGTTTTAAAAAACTTTAATTTAGCTTTCCTTAAAATAAAACATTTTGAATTACTTTTTAGAATAGAAAAGTTTATGTAACTATATTTGAATTTTATTGTAATATATTTTAAAAGTTCAATTAGTAAATAATGAAATTATGTTAATTAATAATCATTGCTATTTTCCAAAGATTGTAGTTAAAGACAACTTGATGTATTTTTATACTGGTAGAAGATACAGAATTGCAGAGTTTTTGTTTGAAAGAATGAAGAAATGAAGGGAAAAAATCCACCCTCACTCTCTCTCTTTCTTTTTTTATGAAGGCATATGTTTCATTATCTGCCATATTTTCCTCAGAATTAATCTTAATAAAACATATTGGTATGTAGAAGTTCAGATTCATTTACATAAATAAATAAATTACTTTGTTAATTAGTTCTGAATACCTTTAATGAGGACTGGGTTGTTTGTAATAAAATGTGTGTCAAGTTTTAATAAAGAAATTTATTGCTAAAACGATTTTTGAAATCTTTGAAATAAATCGGATCTAAAACACTTTATTGCAACATCAATACTAAGAGGACTTTTAACACTATTTGTAAATATTTATGTATGAATTTTTCTGCATCTTGATTCAACGGTGGGAAATTTTAACCAACCTTGAATCATTACACATTCTTGTAACTTTTTTTTTTTCTTTCTGAATTTTTAGTTATATCTCTCATTATTCTACATACTATGCCTTCCATAGTTACAGAAGGCTGATTTACAATGAATGTGTTTTGACGATTTGATTTTGTGTGAAACTTGTATAGAAAACTGCTTATCATATTTTTCTCTGATCTCTTGTTTTACTGAAATTGCAGTACAGCCGCGCAAATCAACATTCTAAAATCTATAAAAGTCAATGATGTAGTAAGGAAAGAAAGTGAATATTTTCGTGTTGTAATATTTTTAGAAAAATGTATATGCTTGATAATGAAGCAAGAAAAAAAAATAATAAAAACATTGTGACAAAATGTGCTGTTTTTATGTGATAATTTGTCTTTTTTGCACAAGTATTTTGGGGGAGATAACTGATGAAAAAATTTATAAATTTTAAAATAACATTGAATTATAGTGTAATAAATTTTTTATGTTAAGTGAAAGTTTGATAATTTCTATAAAACTGTTATAAGAGTAATGATGTCTTTTATTCTAATATCTTAACAAATGTTTTTATCCCCCCAAAAAATGCATTTAACCTTATGTATTGAATTTGATACCTGAAAAAAATTCATCATAGTGAAATTCCGATACACAAAAATATATAAAAAATTTTCATCCTTTTTTTTAAAACTAATTCTAAACAGTTAATTTCCTAGGCTACAGAGGATTTAAAAGAATTAAATTATCAAATATATTTATTTTTAAAATAGCAAATATGTATTGTAATATTATCATTTGGAAAAGTTAATTCAAAATAATGTTCTTATTTTCTACATAAATATTTTTATAGGGATTCTAGAAAAAATTGTTAATCTATATTTTACTTTTACCATCATTTTCTATGGAATCAGTAAAATATAGTTTCACTTTGAACATTGTATTAAATCACTATTATATAAGTATGTCTCTTTTGAATAATTCATCTTTATTGTCTTCTCTTTTGGGGTTGGTGGCATTTAAATCAAAGCAGTTAATTGTCTGACTGGTGAGGTAAAATGTTAAGAAACTAAGTTCTCAGTCTATTTTACTTCACTTATGGATGATGAATTTCATTATTTACTTTAGTAATCAAACTGAAGCCTTATAGTAATCAAACTAAATAACTGAAGGCATATTTTTATATGCATTTGAAAATATCAGTTCAGGACCAAGAGACTTTTAATAATATAAAATGAATGATTGCAATTAATGTTATTTATTTTATACAAAAAAAATTATACTTGCAAAGGAGTTTTATTAAAATTTTCTTCTATCAAACATGTAAAATTTTTATAATGTTAGTAACTAGAAAACTTATTTTCTTGCCTTTGTATGAATGAAGAGAGTTTATTTTAATAAATTATATTAATAATTGCATATTTTAAGGCTGTAAAAATCATCTTAACACTCTAAACTAGGTACTCCTTTAAGGGAAGGAAAATTCCAGTAAACAGAACCTCAATAAAATAGAATTTATATTACCCCAAGCGACATGATGATTAATCCATTTCTAATAAATGAAAATAACTGACCAAATGAATTACTTGAAGCTCATATTATTATAATGTTTGACATATAACTGTAAATTCTAATATGTAAAAAGTTGAAAGAAAATAGTGCTTGTCTAATTTTCCTCGTTTTCAATTCATAGGATTTTCTCTGAAGTTGTTCAAAGTTATAGAGAAAGTATAAAATTGAATTATTATTTAAAAGTGTATATACACTTTTATTCATGTGGCAATCGACAAAGATTGGAGATCCCTCCCCCCTTTGGAGGGATAGCTCCTCCATGTTTGTCCACGAGTATGTTAAAACTTTGTTGCTCCATAATTTTTTGTAGAATATGGATTCCAAAGCTAGAGTGTGATGTGGACCTTTCTGGATATTTTTTATTCTGAGCTAGTCTATTGTTTTTGTAGGAGAGTGTGATATCAACAATATTATGCTGGTAACAATTAAGGAATTATAACATTTAATAAATCATACTTACCAAGAGGATGATTAGGATCCTCGTCATTAAGGGATGAGGTGAAAGAACTAACATATACTTTTGTGGATAATTATTATGATTTATTAACATAGTTATATTTTTTTAAAAAAAGAGAAGGTAATTTTTATGTTTCTACTTTTGGATAATATCTTCCTTAATTAAGGTATTTAATTATATTCAGGTGTACTTTATATAGAAAATTAGAGAGAGCAATTGTTTTGGATTACATTGTGTATTTTTTTAATAATTGATAATCTACAGAGACAATTTTTTAATTTTATTTCAAAACAAATAAATTTCATTTTATTATACATATATTGTTATCAGTAACCTTAAATTTTTAGTCTCTAAACTACGGAAATATTTTATTGTTGCATAGTAACTGGGAATTTGATTTTGCCTATTTAAGTTTGCTAAAATATTTTTTTTTTTTCTCATTGAAAGAAGTACTTCTATAATCCTTAAATATTGATTTTAATCCCTATGTTTACCACAACCACATTTTTTAGATTTTAAATATTTCTCTTAAAACCAAATTAAAGTGTGTGTTTTTTAAATTTAGCTATAAGAATTTTATACTTTTAACAATGATGAGTTTAATTTATTATAATGAGTTATAATTATTAAAAATGTATACGAATGTATGAACACAATGAGTTACATTTTTCTTTACTATATTACTGGACAGTATAACAAATGCATTTTATTCATTAATAAAATATTGAAATATAAAGGAAGTTACTGCAACATTTGCAATATTTAACAAAATTTAAAAATAAACTAAAAGTATTAAGTTTTAAGACAAAATTATCAGCAAATAATTATTTTATTAAAATTTCTAGTATTATTAGAGTATTTGCCCTAAGTGCATGCAGTTTTTTTTTTTAATTCAAGACATAAAACAGGCATCATTAAAGGGGTGTTTTTTTTTTTTTTTTTTTTTTTTTGGATACTTAGCAAAAAAATCATTAAATGATAAATATCCAAATTATCAGGGCTGGCCATCTGTGGGCTGCAATGGATGCTATGCACATGTGTCCTGAGATTAAGGGGCCACGAATGATCAAGAACTAAAATGATGTTCTGAATGATTCATCATTTAGCTCCGCTCACTAAGTGGTACATTATTTATGGAGAAAGAAATTTAACTCGAAAAATCGATATGTTTAGAAATTTACAGACATATTTCAGTTCAGTGAAAGTGGGTAAAATATTATAAGCATGAAGAGCGGTCATTTACCTTACTTTCAAAATTAAATTGCATATACTACTTTGATAATTCATATTTTAAAATGTTTAATCATATCCATGCCAAGGAAGTATCCCTCTGAGTATCAAGGCTTGGTTACAAAAAAGAAAAAAGATGAAAAGCTACATTTCAAATAGTTATGAGTATTAAAAGTTCTTGTCAACAAAGTAATTCTAGAAATAAAAATTTTTCGACTTCAGAAGTTACAATTTAAGCTTCAACTAGCAAGAAAAGTTCCGCACAAACCACACAATCTTGCAACAAAACTGTGAAAATTTTTGAAGAACCATATTTTTATACAAATTTGATCGAGTCAGAAAGGAATGGCAATAATAAATGGGATCATAAATAAATGTTTAATTAAATGTAAAAAAATGAACAATAATAAACATTTATGACCACACATTATGAATGATAAGTTTAAAATGCTTTGTGTTTTCAGGCGAATTTTGACAACTCAGGTTCACAGGTACTAATTTATTTTGTGGCCCCCTTTCAGATAGATTATATGATGATTAGAAAGTAATGAGAACTAAACTTATTTTTGCTTTTATTCATCTTAATGTTTATTTGATATATATCAAATTAATAAAGTTGTTACTTTTATTTTCACTTTTTATTCTAATTTCTTTGATAATATAAAATATAGCGATTAATTTCTGTCTTTATGTATTTTCAAAATGGGATTTACATTAAAGTGTCCAAGCATTCAAATTTTGAAATTGGAAAAGTTTTTCTTGACAAATGTATCATTTTAGTTTTTATTTATTTAAGTTTTAAAAGGCAATTTATTCAATTAATAAAGGTTTGGGTTTATAAATACTAATTTTTCACGAAATATAACTACTTTTATTATAATAAACCAAAAATTTTTGAACAAAAATACTTTTATTTATATTATTTTCGAACAGGAATAAAAGTGTCATCTTTCTTTGTCTTATTGACTGAATGGTATTTTTTCATTTGACAGCATATTTATAAGCAAATTTTTTAGTGATAAGCATATTTAAATAATTTAATTAATATTATTATCTCACTTGTGTTGTTGTTGTGACTTATGGCATTTTACAAGCCCACTGAGAGTTATCTGTCAGCGATTTAAGTCGAGTGACCGTCTCTTATTTTTGTAGCGCCAACAAAGGTCAAGAGTACAACTTCGCTACTTCATGTGTCTCATTTGCTTGCACAACCCCTTTAAATGGGGGGGGCACATTCACACACTTCATAGATAGAACACCCATGCCCGAACCGGGAACCCAGATCACAGGGGAAGATGCGCTATCCCTATACCAGGACATCAGCTTATCTTACTCTAATTAATTAATACTTAAGTTTAAAATTAAGTCATTACATTTATTAGTATTAAAATAATAATCTAAAATTATTAATCATATAAATTATTTATTTAAAAATTGTTGACTTCAAAAATTTTCAATACGAATTTTTAAGGAAAAAAATTTTACAATACATGGAAGTAACAAGTACTGTATTTTGAACAAAATAGTACAAAGATTCCAAAACTTTTAAACACTCTTTTATTATAAGACTGGATATTTTTGAAATAAAAAGCAACATTATGTGATAGAATTATAAAACAAATGATATTTTGTATTTGTGCTTTTTATTACTATATTATGTACAATCTCATGTTGTAACTTTCCTCAATTTGTTTTATGTATATTCTGTAATGTAAAATTACCTTGGAAATCAATTTTTTATACATTATGTTCATTGGTCATAGTAACAAAATAGCTCAGATGTTTATGAATTATCAACAAACTATAACAATATTTCAGCAGCTTTAGTTTTCCTGAAATTACTTGCTTTTCTGTCCATCAGACATCAGTAACTTTTGAGTAACTTCCTTAATTTCAATTTTTGTTAATTTAGGGAAATTAACTAAATATTTGAATATTGAATAAACTTTACTATAAATTTCATAATTCTGCGAAAATTCTGGGTCCAGCATATCTAACACTTACTTTTTCTTTTCGTCTAAATATAACATCTTTCGTATTATCATTTTCTATCATTTTTTTTTTCATTTGGATTCATCTTATAATTATCAAGTATTTCTAATATAAATACATCAGTCCAAATTTCACCACTTTCAATTACATCACAAATTTATTCATCAAGATTAGGGGGGGGAAATAAACTTTTCTTTGCTTCTATAGAGAAAACTTTTAAAGACTGGTAAATATTAAATCGTGAAACAAAATTTTTTAAAAAAACTGGTCCATTTATTTAAAGGTACTGATTGCAGCAATATAGAAAGCTCTAAAGTAATTAATTCAAAGGATTAAAAATAAAATAGAGCATTTAAAACTGATTATTCTTTTAGTTAGAGTTGCATTGTTTGTCTCTAGATTTTAAAAGATCCCAGAAGCTGGCACCTTTGGAATTTCATTAATAAGAAAATCTCATGGGAATAAAATGTTTTAATGGAAATATGGATAACAGGAAAGCAAAATACACAAAAAAATCTTTACAAAATGTCATCTCATCAGCCTAAGGTCAAAGTCAATGTCACACCCTTTTGTCAGTGCAAGGAATGACATTGACATATCTTATAAAAGGGAGCATTTTTCCTTTTTTTACTCATGGTAACTAAGAATTGTTGACTTGCGAGTCAGTTGACCAATGAAAATAAAAATTGACATCAAGGATATGCAAATAAATTTAAAATAAATAAATTCTAAGAGAAGTGTTCTGAAATTAGACAGAAAATTCATTTTAATTATAATGCACGCGAGTACACTATCTTTGTAAATTAAATAAAAGAAACACAGTAATTAATTTGTTCCCGAAAAAAAAAAGTATTTAAATCGTCTTGGCATGCCATAACTCCTTTAAAATGTCAAAGAAGACATTCATGATATTTGTTCAAAAATAAAACTGATTTATAAGTCTTTTACTATTAAAGATTCTTATTATTAAAGGAATTGATATAGATGTATCATTGATCTTTTAAACATAGAAGTCCTCTAAATATATCTGATTTATAGGTCTTAAAATTTCTGTAGAAAGAAATGCCCCCCTGCTTTTGCTACTGTAATATTAATAATTTTTACCTTACTATTATGGAGAAAGTTATGGGGTTTTATCTTAGAATCTTGATTTAATTTCTCTGTTAATACTAAACCTTTTATTTAACTTTCTATATAATTCAATTAATTTCTTTCTATACTTTGAAACATACTATTTCAAATTTATCATTAAGAAAATCTATTAGCACTTATATAATAATAGTATGCAGGAAATTAATTATCAAAGAGCGATGGTTATTGTAATTAGCTATAGCCAAAGATGTAACAACAGTTATGGTGATTATCTCTGCTATGCCACGTAGCATAAACATCTTCAGTAACATGCAGTTAATACACAAGCATTGGTCTTGGTTTCTAATTTTTTTAAACTATTGATAGTTTGTAATTTTTTTGCCTGTACTTATAATGTTTTATTTTGTTAGCTTCTAATTTTACTGTTGTTGTTGTTTTATAGTTCAAAATACTTTTGACTATTTTGCACAAATTAAGTAAGCAAAACATAGCAATAAAAATGGAAATTATATTTATTTATAATTATGAAAGGAATTTAAAATTGCAAGATGTAGAATCATATTCATTAATCTTGGATTAAGAAATTAACTACCATCAAAATTTACATCAAAACAACAAGATGAATGAATGAACAGAAAAGGTGAAAAGAAAACAACTTTAATCATATCACCTGAAATTCTTATAAAGATTTCTTTAATGGCTCATACAAATACAAATTTTAGTCATCGGCCAAATATTGATTACAGAAAATATTGATTTCATTACTTTTCACTTGCTGAAACTCAAGATAACTGCAATTTTAACTTCCACACTTTTTACATTTTTGAGCATCAAAAATTGAATATTCACAACAAATAATTTAATATTCATTTTGATTATGATTGTATAATACGTTTGTATATACATTTATGCTTAAGCAGCAATATTTTAATTGCATTTAAAAATGAATCGATTTATTAGCATAATGGCTTGCATTTATACAAAGAAAGGAATTTTTTACACATCATTTTCATACTGCCATTCAAGAAATAACCTAATTATTTTTTTCTTCTGGAATTATGAAAAGGTGGTAGTATAATACCAATATAGCCTTCTGACCATGGCTTTTCTTTCATGAGATTGGGATTTTCTAAAAGCTTTTCATTTACTTCTACTAAAGTTCCTGAAATGCAACTGTACAATGAGTATTCTCTATCGCCAGAGCACTTCACTGTACACAGCACAGATCTTTCACTTAATTTCTGACCTCCTCTCTTAAATTTACCAGATACTTTATTTGATAAACGATTCACATTGCGATTAGATTCAAATTTTATTGAAATGACATCAAGATTTTCCTTTAGAATAGGATGTTTAGGTCCTAATGTTATTAAGCATAGTCTATTGGAATGGATAAGCACACATTCGTCATATTCTGGGAAAAGTTTAGTTTTGAAATAGCGTTCTGTAACGCTAGGTTGTGAAGGATCGATCCGACAAACTTCGAGAAAATTTTCTGTCGTATCCATTAATAAACACTATAACCAAAAAGATATCACACACAAGCAATAAATAAGCCCATGCTTTCAAAAAACAACAATAACAAATGCAATTAGCAGTTACAGTTAAAAAAAATTCGAGATTAGAATGGATGAGAATCATAAGTAACGGAGCTTATTAATATTTAAAAGAAAGCAGCATATGATTCCGATATCTGTTATTAAATATATAATCTTTATGGAAATCATTTTCACTATATTTACCTGATATTGGTACGACAGGAAAGAGCTTCAACCAATTTTCGCCAAGGATATTTAGCGCGAAATATGGCAACCCGATGTTGTCGTTGAAGGATATCATCCTCTGGGAAATAAGACGCAAGAGGCAACGGGGCAAAATTTTCGTTCTCACATTTAGAATCACATTTAGAATCATTCTCGTTTGAGGGAGCAAGCTGGAAGGTTCTACTGTTTCAGCTCGTACTACACAATCCACCCTGAGCGAACAGACAGTTACAACTGAATCCAGGCCCGACTCGTCCTTTTTAGGACCAGATGCGGAAGGGTCTTTGGAGATGGATTCAAATAAAAGGAGATGTCTAGACAGGGAGGAAGGCATGAATATCGAAACTATTGACTCACGCCCAACTACACCAATACCTGAATACTACACCTGCCCAACATGCACCCAAAGACAACACCTGGAAGCAAGGGTCCACTTCCAACAAACTATGATAACCGGCCATAGTAATACGCTTCTGATAATCAGGGACACCTTTGGGGAAGACTACTACGAGTACCAATAAGCCAAACAACAACTGGACCTCAAGATTAAAGACATGGAGGCAGCCAAGGGTGAGTTGTACAACTTTAAATCTTGTGAGGACTCAAATTGTAATTCTAATAATACTAAAAATAGCGACTTTCCCCCTCTACCCCAAACGTCAGGGAATAATAACACCTGGAAACTAGTTTCACCTAGTAAACGAAAAACACCAAAAAATAAGGAATCAACTCCAGTAAATAACGTCCCACTACAAAATAAGTTTCAAAACTTAAATATTGATGAAATTGAAGAGATCCCTAGTCTCGAACAACTACACTGAGTACCACCGATAATGCTCAAGTACTCGGATAATTATGGAGAAATCCTTCAAAAAATAGAGAATGCATGTGGTGAAACGGTGAATAAATTCAACAACGGGTTTATTAAAATCTACGCAAACTCCCCCACTCATCACCAAAGCATACAAAAATTTTGCGAACTCAATGGTCATGAACACTATATCATCACCCCAAAGAACCAGCGCCCGTTAAAAGTTGTAATAAAAGTTCTTCCACACAACTTTCGAACGCAACGAATAGTAGAAGCACTAAATGACAATGGATACCCAGCTAACAGAGCAGTCCAAATGACTCAAACCAGAACTAGGCGGCCGCTACCCTTCTTTATGGTAGAATTGAACAAAACCAAGGAAGCGGAAAAAGTCTTTAACTTACAACAACTAGACTATCTAAACATTAGCGTTGAACATTACAGAGGGCGCAACATGATTACTCAGTGTTATAGATGTAACCTGTTCAACCACACTGCCAGTAACTGCCACCTAGCCCCCAGGTGTTTGAAGTGCAACGGCAAACATCAAACAAATCAATGTACCCAAAAAGAGAGAATGGAAATTCCAACTTGCATTAACTGCGGGAAGCAAGGACACATAGCGTCGTACAGGGGCTGTGAAAAATTCCCCAGGATACCCACACCGGCAAACAACCACGCCAATTATTTTCAACGCAATCAAGCGCTAATTAGGGAAAACACAACTTTTGCTAGTATGTTCAAGCCCACCAGTAACCAAGAGATGGCGCCACATCACAGTAAACAAAACCACGTGACCAACGCTCCTGAAGCTAGCGGCTACGCGGACCTGGCAGAAGCCTCCAAAATTCTCAAGGATACATTAAACGAATTCCCAGATATAACCAATCAAGTAGTGAAAATAAAACTAGCCAAAACTCCAGAAGAAAGGAAAATGATTCTCCTTAACATACTATTACCCACGCTTCCATCCATGCTTCTCAATAATTTCTAAAATTCACCCCCAATAGTTTGCGCATTATATACTGGAACGCAAATGGCATTAATAGTAAAATCACTGATTTCCGTAACTTCGTAAATAAGTATAACCCCGATGTTATCTTACTTCAGGAAACCCACCTTAGACCACACAAGAAAATCTTTCTGGCGAACTATTTCTCGTATTACAGCTACAGAGTAAATCAAGTACGCGGCGGAACTGCAATATTAATTAAAAACGGACTACCTCACAGTGAGGTCCCCCCACCTTCACTACATTACGTAGAAGCTAGTATGGTGCAGCTCAATATTAAAAAAGATGAACCCATAAACCTAATTTCTATTTACATTCCCCCTAGTACCGATCAATCTAACTTTATTTTTGACATTGAAAATTTAATGCAAACAGGCCCCAATCAAATATTCTGTGGAGACTACAACGCTCATCATGCTAGCTGGGGAAGTAAATTTAACAATACCAGAGGCAACACTTTAAAATCATTCGCCCTACAGGCCGGATTAGAAATAATATAATTTATTTTCTATCTTTATTAATGACATCCCCAAGCAATTTAACACAATGATGTGTCTTTATGCAGATGATACAGCGATACTAGCCAGAAATAAAAATACGAACTATATTACAATAGCTCTTAATCGTCACATCAAAGCTCTTGAGGACTGGTTCATTAAATGGAAAATAGAAATCAACGCGTCAAAAACCGAAGCAATGTATTTTACTAAAGCTAACTGTCATCCTAACTTTGCCCCCCTTAAGATTAAAAATCAGGAAATCCCGTGGTCGAAGGAATGCAAGTATCTAGGTGTCATATTAGACAGGAAATTAACTTGGAAACCCCACTTTACTTATACAGCTACTAAGTTTCGAGACCTAATGCGTAAATTCTTTCCCCTAATTTCTCGAGACTCGAAATTGACCAGGCAAAATAAAATACTTATTTACACCGCCTATTTGCGTCCAGTACTAACATATGACTGTCCTGTGTGGGGATATGCTGCCAAATGTCACATTAAATTTCTCGAAATAGAACAAAATAAATTTTTCCGAAGAATTTGTCATATGAAATGGTATATGAGAAACACAAAAATGTATCAAGCACTTGACTACCCCCCATTCAAAAAATTCATCCAAAAATTAGCCAAAAAATTCTTCGACAACCTGGATAAAAATGATAGCAAGCCAATAAAAAATATCCCAATTTACACCCCTAACTCTAAAAATAAAAGACCGCGTAATATCCTCATAAATTAAAATTTTTCACCATCAGACTTCAAAACTAAGCATTTCAGATTACACTTTTAATTATCCAACATTAATTTTTAGTAAAAATTGAAATATTTTCTCATATTTTCCTCTATTTAAAAAACTTTAACCTCTTAAAGCTCTCAATCTGCCCAAGCAGCATACCCCCGCACCCTCCACTCTCTAATAGCCAATCAGAATGAGTCCTCACACTCCCCACCTCTCACACCCACCTAGGCTGTCTCTCACCTCAGATGCAAGCAAGAATCATCACGCAGTGTACCGAAGGCCATGTCCGAGCACTCTACCATTACTGGGGTTAAGGCCCTATCACACGGCAAAATATCGTCGGCACTTTCCCCAACAAACGACGACGAAAGTGACGTCACTTCAGGATTTGCTGTCTGGTAAACCTAAAAACTTAGGTTTACGTTATAGTGCATTTATCGCTCTTTATCCGTTTCTCCTACTTAGTGAATATCGGCAGTTTTCTTATTTCATAATTCGTGGGATTCTAGTCAAGACGGTGCTTAAATTTATAATTAAATCCAGGATAATTTTTTAGTGATCCGATTAGCTTTCAATGAATATAAAAGCCCATGGTAGCAATAATAGTTGTAATTTTTTTAAAAAACTCAAACTATCTTGGAATTTGTAGATATGTAAATTACGAAGCCAATGCAATAAAATTCCATTGCTTTAATAAATTGCAATTATATTGATGCATTATTGAATTTATTGGAATTGAATCACTTTTGCTTCTAATTTAATTTTTTGAGTGCTTAATACAATGAATATAATAAGGATTGTAAAATGAGACAAGTTGCACATTTATCGAATTTAAAAATACTTTTCTAGCCATTTTTTCTTTTGAATGTCTTTTTCATTTCTAATAGTATCAATCTTATTGTCAGTTATTGTAAATATTTATCGTACCATTCAACTAATTGTAATGTTTTCATCAAAATCAATAACAATGAAATGTGAAAAATAATAAAACTTTTTAATTATTCTTATTAACAGTTTTGTAATTATTTTTGTAGTAATAATGACTAGTTAGTAGTAGTTTTTGTAGTAATAATGGCAATTGTTTCTAATTTATCAAAATTAGTTGTTAAGATCAACGTCATGTGCCCCGCCCACATAAACAGCGCCACCTACTGGAAAATGTAAAACGATTGAGTAAGCTACAAGCTTTGAGACTGTAAATATAAATCTCCCATTAAGCGGATTAATCTCCCGATTAAGCGGAGCAAAATCTATAATAACTATGTCCCATAGCGGATAAATTGTAAAGGTCCCATTTAAGCGGACAACTAAATAAATAATTCTTTAAGAGGTCCGTCGTATTGATTTCATACCTCTCCATTTTGGTCCTAGCGACCGGAGAAAATCAGCAAATATGGATGCGAAATCCACTACAAAAACAGCAACCATTAAGGATTTAAATCGGGCACGAGGTGCCATCAAAACCAAACTAACGAACATCAAGAAGTTCATTGATGCGTCATCAACTTCCGATGATGAGACAAAGACTGTCCTAACTGCAAAACAAAAACTAACCAGTGTATTATCGGTGAAACAAGAACTGGAATTATTATACAGCAAGTATTTAGAACTTGATGAAGATGAACAAGCTAGTAAAAAAACAGATGAAGAAATGTTTTCTTTACAGGATGAAAGAGATGAAATAGAGGTAAGTCTTCAATGCTTACTCTCTAAATACAATAATGGTGATCTTGTAACATTTAATGAAACTAAAAAAGATCACAATGAAGATTTGAAATCGTATATTGAGCATATAGAACATAAATCTAAGTTGCCTGAAATTCCCTTACCTACCTTTTATGGAAAAATAGAAGAATTTTCGAATTTTAAAAATCAGTTCTTAAGTCTCATTAATGAAAACAAGGATCTTTCAAAGGATCAAAAGTTATTTTATTTAAAATCTGCCCTCCGTGGTGAAGCAAAATCAATTGAAACAAGTGATGACACTTTCGATTCTTTATTTTGTGCTCTCGAAGATCGTTTTGAGAATAGGAGAGCTGTTGTAGATATTCATATTGACAATATGTTAAAAATTCAGAAACTGAGTTTTGAATCATCCAAAGGTTTAAAATCTATAACAGACTCCGTTAATAAAAGTTTAAGAGCATTGAAAAGTTTGAAATTAGAGTGTAATGATCTAACTAACGCTATTCTGGCAACTATTATATTAGAGAAGCTAGATAACGAGACAAGAAAGTCGTATGAGTTATCGTTGCAATCGAAAGAAATTCCTTCTCTAAAGGAGCTCTTAAAGTTTTTAGAATCAAGAGCATTAGTTTTAGATCAGTTAGGAAAAAATCCGTCGAATAACAGATTCAAAAGGGAATTTCAAGGAACAGGAAATAAAGCGAAAAATTTATTTGTCAGTTCTAATAAAGGCAATCAATTTATGAAGAAATGTGTACTCTGTAATACTGAACATCCGTTACAAAAATGTTATGAATTCTTAAAATTGAATGTTGCTGAACGTATTAAAGTATTAGAAAATCATCATTTATGTAAAAACTGTTTAAAGTGCCATAACGCGCCATGCAAGTCTAAATATATCTGCAGAGTATGTAAAAAACAGGGCCATAACTCATTAATTCATTTAGATCAGCAAAACGAAAGTAATGTTTTGCCTAGCTCAAATGGTGTTGCGCAATCAAATGCAAATCTAAATCCGAACGCTGAGGTTTTTCACTCTTCGGGTGGATCGACCTTGAACATTCAACCGTCAGAAATAAATCATACTCTTTTGTGCACAGCAAATATTCTTATTGAAAATAATGTTGGGCAAAAAATAAAATTAAAAGCTCTCTTAGATAGCGGAAGTAGTGTAAATATATTAAGACAGGATGTTGCCGATTCTTTAATGCTAGAAAAGCAAAAAATAAATTGTAAGATCTCTGGCATTTCCGGTGATGAATTCTTAGTTAAAAATAGATTGATAGCTACTATTTCTAACGAAAGCAATGATTTTTCAAGGGATGTTTCTTTTTTGATTCTTCCTAAAATTACTGATTTAACACCTGCAAGGAAAATAAACATTAATAACATAAACTTTCCAACTGAAATAAAACTTGCAGACAGTACGTTCCATATTCCCAGTCAAATTCATGTTTTATTAGGGGCTGAATTATTCTTCGAAATATTGAAATCTGAAAAATTTAGATCTTATGATAATTCATTGCTTCTTCAAAATAGTGTGTTCGGATATCTTGTCACAGGAACACTTAAAGGGACTGAGTCTCATTTCTTTTCTGGATTAATTTCTGAAGGGGAAATTTTAGAAAACTCAGTTAAAGAATTCTTTGAAATCGAATCATTTCCGGGTGATAACACAGATAATTCAAAGACATTTGAAAGGCAGTATTGTGAAGAACATTTTCTCTCAACTTACAAGAGAGATGATTCTGGAAGATTTATTGTCAAACTGCCAATAATCGAAGACAAACGCTCAACATTAGGGGATTCAAGGGAAATGGCAGAGAGGCGATTGAATTTGCTTTGGAAAAAGTTAAATAAAAATGAAATCATGGCAGAACAATACAAGGCATTCATCGACGAATATTTCATACTTAATCATATGGAGAAAATTGTTGATTCTGTTGATTCCGAAAGTAAAAACTTTTACATTCCTCACCATGCAGTTTTTCGTCCCGAAAGTTCATCTACACCTTTACGTGTTGTTTTTGATGCTTCTGCGACTTCAAATAATGGAGTTTCTCTTAACTCTATTTTATTAAATGGGGGAACAGTGCAACAAGAGCTTTGCTCTATAATTTTAAATTTCAGAACCTACAAGTATGCATTTTGTGCTGACATAAAAAAAATGTATCGGCAAATTTTGATAGATGAATCCGATAGAAACTTGCAAAGGATCCTCTGGAAGCCTAATCAATCTGCTCCTGTGGAAACTTACAGGTTATGCACTGTTACCTATGGTACAACCTGCGCACCATTTTTAGCGACTAGAGCTTTAAAGGCGCTCGCTGAAGAAGAACAAAATAACTACCCTGAAGCAGCCGCTAAACTTATAACGAATACTTATGTAGATGATATTTTGACTGGTAGTAATAACTTGCAAGCAGCTAAAGATTTACAGTATCAATTAATTGAGCTGTTAAAGAAGGGATGCATGGAACTCCATAAGTGGGTTTCAAACGATTCCGAACTTTTGAATGATCAAAAAAATTTAGAATATTCATTTCCATCAGAGTCTGACACAGTAAAGACTCTTGGAATGCTGTGGCGCCCAACATCCGACGTTTTCACGTTTAGAGTGGCTTGCAATTTAAAGAATAATTTCACAAAGCGAGAAGTTCTTTCAACTATTGCCAGATTGTTTGACCCGTTGGGTCTTATTGCTCCTGTGATTACAATTGCGAAATTATTCATGCAGAGACTTTGGCTTCAAAGGCTGAGTTGGAATGATCCAATTCCACCAAATGACTTGCATGACTGGATTTATTTTTTAAAGGACTTACCGGCAGTGAACGAGCTAGAAGTTTCAAGAAATTCACTCATCAACAATTCAAGTTCCATCGAGTTACATGCATTTGCAGATGCTTCTAGCAAGGCATTTGGCGCAGTTTTGTATTTGTGCTCCAAAAATGAATTAGGTGAAGTGCAATCCAGCATTTTGTGTAGCAAGTCACGTGTGTGTCCCATCAAAGCGATGACTATACCCCGTTTAGAATTGTCTGCAACATTGCTGTTGGCTCGTCTTGTATCCAAGGTGATATCAACTATTCAAGTGCCAATTAATCACATCTACATGTGGACTGATTCAACAATTGCGATATCCTGGATAAAAACTCCACCAGAAAGGTTAAAAACTTTTGTTGCAAACAGAGTAAGGGAAATCAATTTGTTGTGCCCAAATTACGATTGGAGACATGTAAAATCAGCAGACAATCCTGCAGATCTTATTTCCAGAGGTGTGTCAGCTAAAAACCTAGTGAACAATTCATTATGGTTTAATGGACCATCTTTCATAAAATCAAATATGTGTTTACCTGTAGAAATTAATGACTCTAAAAATGATGAAGAATATCTTAAGGAAGTTAAAACTTCCAGTGAGCCAGTATTATCATGTAAAATTTCTGATGAATTTGTTACTAATATTTTGAATTTGAGTAATAATTATGCTAAAATGTGTCGTATTGTTAGTTATATTTTTAGATTTGTGTTTAATATGAAGTCTCCTACTGAAAGAAGGAAAGGTAAGTTGGAAATACAGGAGATCAAGGAAGCTTCTAATGTCTTGGTAAGAAAGGTACAATTGTCTGAATTTGCAGATGAAGTTAAAGTTTTATCTAAGAATGTTAATCTAAATCAGAGTAAAATTAAAAACTTGGCCCCATTTCTAGATGAAAATAATGTTCTTCGTGTGGGTGGCCGTTTACAAAAGAGTAAGCTAACTGTAGACGAAAGACATCCTAAGCTTCTGCCTTCCAATCACAGGATTACAAAACTAATAATGTGCTCATTTCATTTAAAACATTTGCATGTAGGTCCCCAAACTTTACTGCACCTTGTCAGGCAGGAATTTTGGCCAATTGGCGGGAGGAATTTAGCCAGAAAAATAGTTAATGAATGTGTTGTTTGTTTCAAAAACAAACCAATCAGCTGTAACCAATTGTTAGGAAACCTGCCAGCTGAGAGAGTTAATCCTAGTCCACCATTCTCAAATTGTGGGATAGATTTCTGTGGCCCTTTTTTAATTAAATATAAAGGTCAACGCAAGGGTATCTTTCAAAAGATTTATGTAGCAGTCTTTATTTGTTTTGCTACTAAAGCAATTCATCTAGAATTAGTCACCGATCTAACATCTGAAGCTTTAATTGCAACTTTAAAACGCTTCTTTGCACGACGAGGCAAATGTTCTTGTATTTTCTCAGACAATGCTGGGAACTTTGTAGGAGCAAATTCAGAGTTGAAGAGACTGCTAAAATTAGTAAGTAACCCTGATAATAATTTAGCTAACTATCTAATTTCAGAAAGTATTAATTGGAAATTTATTCCTCCAAGATCTCCAAATTTTGGAGGTTTGTGGGAATCAGGAGTCAAATCCTTCAAACATCATCTAAAAAGAGCGGCAGGTGCTGTTAAATTAACTTTTGAAGAATTTTTAACTTTGACAGCTGAAATTGAAGGAATCTTGAATAGCAGACCCATTGTTCCAATGTCTTCTGACCCTCATGATTATTCAGCCTTAACGCCAGGCCATTTTTTAATTGGTCGTCCTTTAACGTCAATTGCTGAACCATCATTAATTGAAAGGGCAGATAATTATTTGTCTAGATGGAAAAGGGTAACTAAATTATTGCAACAAATTTGGAAAGGTTGGAAGCGGGATTATTTAAATAATCTTCATCTTAGAAACAAGTGGCAATTTACAAAGGATAATGTGAAACCTAATGATATGGTAATACTTAAGGACACTGATTTGCCTCCATATAGATGGAAATTAGGTAGAATCCAAGAAATAGTTAAGGGTTCAGATGGTTTAGTTAGAGTAGTAACCGTCAAGGTTGCAAATGGCATTGTTAAAAGAGGCATAAGCCAAATATGCTTGCTTCCCATAAATAATTGAACATTTGTAAATTACACATGATATTAAATTGCTTTATATAATTGATCTTAATGTATCTCCAAAGGATATACAGTACATTTGAATTTCATATATGTATATCTTTTATTTCTTTTTTGTAATGTATAATGTGCATATTGTTTTGTATCGAATGTTTATATGGCAATTTGTTTAATTTGTAATCGTATAATTGTATCTGTAATTGAAATTGTATAATTTCAAGGCGGGAGTATGTTAAGATCAACGTCATGTGCCCCGCCCACATAAACAGCGCCACCTACTGGAAAATGTAAAACGATTGAGTAAGCTACAAGCTTTGAGACTGTAAATATAAATCTCCCATTAAGCGGATTAATCTCCCGATTAAGCGGAGCAAAATCTATAATAACTATGTCCCATAGCGGATAAATTGTAAAGGTCCCATTTAAGCGGACAACTAAATAAATAATTCTTTAAGAGGTCCGTCGTATTGATTTCATACCTCTCCATTAGTAACAATAAATTCTGTAAAATAATGAAACTTTTTAATTTTTCTTAGTAACAGTTTTGTAATTATTTTTGTAGTAATGATGACAAGAAAAAAAAATGCTGATTTTGTGTTTGTATTTTATAAATTACTATAAATTTAACTAATCAATATTAAATTTAAAACAAAAATATATTGAAAAGAAAAATGATTTGTGGTTGTGCATTCAATTAAGCTTAAAAGGTGCATACCATCATCGATAGTGCTGAAATTTTAAAATCATTTTTAAGTACCTTAAAAGTGCTTATTTTTCTAGAAAAGAGCAAATAAAACAAAAGTTGATAAATAAAACAGAAGAGGGGGGCCAATACATATAAAATAAAATTAAATAACTTTTGAAATCAAATGATTTTTGTCTATATGAAAACTGATATTTGTTGGATCCATCTCGACAAATTTTAGGTTTTGTGTACATAAAAATAAAAACTACTGTGTCTAGATGTGCAGTGCAAATAATTAAATTTAGGAATTTGAAATATGGCAAGAAATTGATTCTAGGACATAAAATATTTACTAAGAACATATTTTTTTGGATTTTAATTAAAAATAAAAACAATATTTAAAAACATTACCACCATATCATTGATTAAGAAGTATTTTTTACTCTTTTAAATTTGATTGAATGTTTATTCCCTCCTATTTATTTTTTTAAATTAATTTTTGAGAAAGTATATTTAACTCAATTTGTATTTATCATTCTTTTAATTAATTTTTATTTTCCCAAAGAAGTTCAAAATTATAAAACAATTAATTGAATAGGATTCTTCATTTGATAAATATTGGTAAATTCTAAGGCATTACACTATTTAGACTCGCTCATTTCTAAAATTGCTCTTTAAAAAAATTTGTTAAATATTTTGTTTTCATTTTATTTGCAACTACAGAGCTTTTTTTTTTAAAAAAAAATCTTTGTGGATTTATTACCAGTATTTGTGATAAATAAGAATCATTAAATAATTTTCATTCAATAATAATAATCAAAAAATAATTTTCCAAAATATGTTATTGCATTTTCCTTAGTTTTTTTCAAAGCTAAAGTATTAAAACTTCATTTATCATTACATGGATATTAAAATACAGGTTTGTCATAAAATTTCAAATTACCAAACATTTAAATAAAATAATAACCTCCACATTACATCAGGAATGAGAAGCAATAAAACACTTGTTTTTTAATCTGACCATTTCCAAGTGTGTGGTTATTCTATGCATCTTTCTCAATGCAAATGTATAATCAGAAATATCATTCTAAATTAACTGTTAATTTGTTAAATTTAAAGAAAAAATGTGGAAAAAGAAGTCTGAATTTTATTGTCTATCATACAAAAGGTGATTTCGTTTTTTGCTAATGATAAAAGTATGATCATTTTTATATTTTTGTCAAAACCAAATAGTATGTTTTATATTTCTGCAACATTGTAGGAACATCTAAGTATTAAAATTTAAAATCACTATTATATTTTTAACTCTAACATTGAGTTAAAAATTTTTAATTATGTAAAAGCTGTTAACAAACTATTTAAGGAATTACTATAATCAAAAGATTATATTATTATTTGAATAAATAAAGACTGAATATGGTCAAATATATTTCACATAAAGAAAACAATTCACATCAGAATTAATATTTTTTTTATTTACTTAAAAATATCCTGTTGAATATCTGAAAATTCCATCACAATTTCACAATCCTTCTAGATAACTATACCCCATACGGTAGTGCCAGTTTTTTTAAAGTGGGGGCAATAAGTTGTTCCACAGAATGGAGAAAAGATACCGTAGTTTTACTTCGCTTTTTTCATTCTGTCGAAACTATTTTTAGTATTTAGTAATATGTAACATTAAATGCACGCTTTTTCAATATTATTGTAGCGCCAACCGATCCCTTTCTTGGCACACTACGTCACAGAAAAGTTTCACATGATTGGTTGAATTTCGTTTGTAAACAATATTTCCCTCACTATCGTGGACATTTTCAAGCAGGTTAGAAAAAGTTGACGATGACGGAAAACTTGCTTGACCGGTTACCAGAGGGCACAAATCGACAACTATCGACGAAAGTTTCGCCGTGTGATAGGGCCTTAAAGCTCCTGCCGGAGCTAGGTACCCCGTCAACCCCACCATCTACGCAAGAGGCAACGGGGAGTTGGCGATTTTGAAAAGCGCGCCAAAGAGTTGATGTTCTCTATGGATCAACCCTGATATTTTCCATTTATCTTATAAATGCTATTAAAAAATACAATGCTCAAAGGTTTTTAATGGTAAAAGTTTACTACGAAATGTCATTGATCAGAATTTTAATAGCTTTGCCCCGCAAAAAATATTAATCCCTGTTCAGTGTGATGAATGAAAATAAAATTGCACCGTTTAAATTGCATTTTATTCAATTATAAAACAATCCGATATTCATTGTAAGAACAAAAAAAAATATTTGAAAAATTATTACATACATTTAATAAATGATCGATTTGACAGTTACATGAGAAATGAAAGTGTGTATATGTTCTATTGGTTTCCAATTCTCATCTGAATTTTGGAATATTAATTTCTTTTTGAAAAGAACCAGGAGAGTGGCCGGTTGATCAACATAACTTCAAACTTATTTCTCAAAATCTGTTAATTTCTGTCCAAAACATTAAGAAGTCACCCCCTTGATTTTTTTTCATGTTTATGAATAAAATTCATAATTAGTTAAGAAAATCGGGAATAAATTTTATACGTTTTTTTTTCAATGATAGATTAGATTAAAATCCCTAGTTTTCATTCCAAAACGATGATATATCTCAAGTACTTTCTCTTATTTACAAAATTTGGGACTTTTTCTATTTGCATGCCAGCAGATGGCTTACTAGTGGAGGGATATTCAAATATATTTTATGGAAGGATAGCTCAAAATGCCCAACAATATTGCTATATATACACACAAAAAAAATCAGTAATTTAAAACTTTTGGGTGTACATAGTTATCGAGTCACAGGATTTTACACATATAAGAGCCAGGATTAAAGGTAGGCCTGTTAAGTATTCATTTTTTTGAAATGTTTGATTTATTTTCTGTTTTGTTTTAAAATCAATTTTTAAAATAATTTAATGAAAACAGTTATGTTATTTTGCAGAGATAAGTATGGTAAAAAAATTTACCTGGAACGATATTTGTATTACTAATCAATAATGACGGCCATTTTAATGAACCAAATTATTGATTTTTTAAGACTTTTAATTAATTTATTGATTTGCCATTTTTTGAACACTCACACACAAATTTGAACAAGATATATAAATATATTTAAATTATATACCTTGTTCAAATTTTCAATCGTTAATAGGATTTTTATTTCATCCCCTCAATTTTAAATACATTTATTTTATACTTGAGTAAATAACGATGTCAATATAGGTTTTAAAAAAATATTAATTTAATAATTAAATTAAATTAATTTTTAATACTTTAAATAGTTTTAGCAGTTTGAATGAGAATTGAAATCAACAGGCAATAGCTCATTCGGTAAAATGCAAGGATTTCAGTATTTTCCATATGAAGGTGAAAAATCCTTCAATGCTAGCGAAAATCAATAATTTTTTTAATAAATTATTTATATTAGTTGTAATTATTTAATAAAATGTGACTAAAATAAAATTTTTCTTTGTTGACCTACGTAGAAATTGACCTTATATATATATATATATATATATATATATATATATATATATATATATAT
>JAOUZG010000678.1:5237522-5281191 GCA_026289955.1 Argiope argentata | reverse complement strand
ATATAAAATTTGTTTTAGTTTCATCTTGTTATTTGATTCCACTGAAATACGTGATTTAAATCAAATGAGCTTTTTGCAAATTAAAAAGTATATGGATTGCGATATAAAAGCAGAAGTGGTAAGACTGCTAAATAGTTAAAGCTGGGCAAAAATATTCCCTTTATCACGAAAGGCCCATCAGCGGTGATACGATGTCTTCACACTGTTTGGCATTCAGAATATTAAAGAACATCGTGGAGATAACGGAAAATATTTTGTTCTCATATGGATAGCATTATTAGTATATCACACTGAATTAAAAATATTATTAAAATCAAGGGTTATAAAATTGATATTATTTAAAAGTCTATTTTTATTACTAAGAAAATACAAAAACTATTTTTGTAAAATATTTTTTTTGCATGATATGTATCGGATATCGATCGTATAATTATTCCTAATTCTCAATACTCATGTAATGTAGTATATAACACTCAATACCCTTCAAAAACTTATTAAAGCTTTTAATTTACTTTAACTACAGCTAATTACATTAACGAACATCTAAAACTACGACGCACACAAAACAAAACGTTACATCCAAATTTCAAAATTCTTAGAACTCTAAACAAGTTGCCAGGTACAAGAAAGATACGATGAAGTTTTAAAAATAATCACGTGGTCAGTCAGTTTTTACCAATATGCGTACCAATTTCCATAGGCATGTCAATGTTACCTAGTCATCTGCAGCACTCTTTACAGCCATATTACATATAACGAATATCACAAATAATTAAAGAATCGATATTTCCAAAGAATTTTAACAAACACATTAATCGAAATTATTTAACAGACATTTATCATTGACTAAATATATAAGTAAAATAATTTTACTTAAAAAACACAATACGACTTTGTTGATTAAACAAATTAACGTTCAACATAATCACAATACAAAAGTGATACTTGTGTATCGTAGATGTTGTGGTTATGAAGTTAGCGCCACAATACTTCTCCACCAGTGAGTCGGTGGAGAGACGAATGATTTTTAATAACGTCAAGCGTTATGGGGAGTAAGTTGGTAAGCGAATGTGTGAGACGATGTGTCAAGTGAGTCTGACGGCTTTGTTTGGTTACTGCGTCAAGGGTGCCTGACGAGTTTTGTTGCGGATAGATGGCGCAATGACAGTTGAACAAGGTTACGTAGTCAGGGTCACAAATGTAGCAATTAAAGGACAAGGTACGAACTCTCATGTTTGAAGCCGAGTAACGTATTCGTTAGGCCAAAAGTGCACTTCTATTCGAGGGATGTTATCAGGTTTATGAAGTTAGTGTGGCACATTAAAATTTTTTTTTTTTTATAAGATGGTAAGCATTTTTTCTTTTGTTAAGTCATCACTTCTCAGTTCAAAACCACAGCAAACTCTTATACGCATTTTGTAATTAGGAGCGACTTCAGTGTCTTTGCATTTATACAAGAACAAGATTTCATTTGTTTTCTAATTATGCTAAAAAAAATTTCATTAACAACCAGCATTGTCGTCAGCGTTAGGATTTGGGAAAGGGGGAGATTTTCAGGGTTTTTTCTATTTTTCATTATATATCTGCAACTCCGTCGCTTTAATTTAACTTTCGTAGCTCTTAAGGCCCTATCACACGGCAAAATATCGTCAGCACTTTAGTCGGCAAACGACGACGAAAGTGACGTCACTCGAGGATTCGCTATCTGGTAAACCTAAAAATTTAGGTTTACGTTATGGTGTATTTATTGCTCTTTATTCGTTTCTCCTACTTAGTGAATATCAGCAGTTTTCTCATTTCATACTTCGTGAGACTAGTTAAGACGTTGCTTTAATTTTAATTAAATCCGGGATAATTTTTTTAAGTGATCCCATCAGCTTTCGATGAATGCAAAAGCCCATAATAGCAATAATAGTTGTAATTTGTTAAAAAATTCAAACTATCTTGGAATTTGTAGATATGTAAATTATGAAGCCAATGCAATGAAATTCCGTTGCTTTAATAAATTGCAATTCTATTGACACATTATTGAATTTATTGGAATTGAATAACTTCTGCTTCAAATTTAATTTTTTGAGTGCTTAATACAATGAATATAATAATGATTGTAAAATGAGACAAGTTGTACATTTATCGAATTTAAAAATAAAGTTGTACATTTATCGAATCTAACCATTTTTTCCTTTTAATGTCTTTTTCCTTTCTAATAGTATTAATCTTATTGTTATTTATTGTAAATATTTATCATACCATTCAACTAATTGTAATGTTTTTATCAAAATTAATAACAATGAAATCTGTAAAATAATAAAACTCTTTAATTATTCTTATTAACAGTTTTGTTACTATTTTTGTAGTAATAATGACAAGTTAGTAGTAGTTTTTGTAGTAATAATGACAATGCAATAAATTCTGTAAAATAATGAAACTTTTTAATTTTTCTTAGTAACAGTTTTGTAATTATTTTTGTAGTAATAATGACAAGCAAAAAAAAAAAAATGCTGCTTTTGTGTTTGTATTTTATAAATTCCTATACATTTATCTTATCAATATTAAATTTAAAACAAAAATCTATTGAAAAGAAAAATGATTTGTGGGTGTGCATTCAATTAAGTTTAAAAGGTGCATACCATCATAAATAGTGATGAAATTTTAAAATCATTTTTAAGTACCTTAAAAGTGCTTATTTTTCTAGAAAATAGTTTTTTGTTTACAACTATCAAAATTCGATAAATCGATGCACGTACGGCATACGGGCAAACCAGTTAAGTGATTAAGTTATTAATTTATGATGCGGCTTCCAGCAGTAATTCATTTTGGATATTGCAACGTCTATATTGATTATTTTCTGCATCTACAAAAAGATGGGAAATTCTACAAAAGCCTTTAGACATAACTCCTATCATGTATACGACACTCATTTGGAAACTAAAATAGATACGATTGAAGCGGTGTTCAAATGAAAAGGTACAAAACGGCATTGTGCGTATAAATGTAGACTTTAATCAAAGTATACTTAATAGGATTCAACACTACATTCCTAATGATTAACAAGCCGTAGGATTTCTTGTTCCCAGAATTCCTGAGGCCTTGATGTGACCAAGTCCTTAAGAACGTCCTTGAGTTCTCCCAGAAGAGGCGGCAGGAATTTGCCGACGGGGATGCAAGGCAAATCCGACAGGGGGGAGCAAGCCCAATATATCTCATTTGGCTTTAAAATAACTCAAAATAGTTAATTTTACATTTAATTGAAGAAAATCAAATATTATTTAGATTCTTGTTTTTTATTCAGGTACTGACCCTTCCTTTCGTTGTTCATTGTACATTTGTAAAAAAAAAAAAAAAAAAAAAAAGCGATATCTCATTCACTTGTCGGATATATTTCCAAAATAAGTGCAAATTATAAGTTAAACGAACGACTATTTAACCAAATGTCGGAAATCTGCAGACTTCTTCGACATTCGTCGCATTGAGTTTATAGTCGATTGATCAAAAATGGTCAACAAATTAGCTTATGACCTTTGTCGGTTATATTGTCAAAAGTAGTACAAATTATAAGCTGAATGAACGACATTTGAAAGATGTCTGAAAATCTGCTTAACATATGTGTTCGACATCCATTATTTTTAGGTCTATAAATTTTTTTTAGTTCTATCTATCTATGAAAATATGGCATATTATTGATCTACCACCCTATCGAATATTTTACCAAATATAGTCTAAACAATTAACCGTTACTTGGATATTTCGATTATTTACAATATATGAATTTCAAGGAGGTTTTTAAATAATCATATTCGATAATGCGCAGCTCTCTATAACCATCCTGAAATGGTGAACATTTTTGCCGACGAAACTCTAAATATCTCGCCGACAGGGAGGGGGTGAGAGGCTACCGACAAGGAGGCAATTTCCCCCTTGTCCCCCCCCGCTATCGCCGCCTAAGTTGAAGCGCTTCTATTTCAGTTATTTTTTCAAAGGACCAAACACATGAAAACCACAGGGTGACATGTCCGGACTGTAGGACTGCTCCCTCTCGAACTTGGCCAATTCCGTGTGTGTGACTCTGGAGACGAGTGGACATGATACGTTATTATGGAGAAGAATCATTATCTTCATGAGTAACCTGGATTATTGTAATCTTCGGGATGTCTCACAGTACACATCTTAGTTAATTGTTCTTCCGTGATCGAAAAATTCAACAAGTAGCGGACCTTGGACGGTGAATTCAAGGATGCTGTGAAGGACTGGTCACAGGAATTCCAGGAACAAAGGATCTTTCAGCTCGTTAATCAATGGGATCGTTTTGTTCAGGGCTATGGTGTATACTTTGAATAAAGTCTTCATTTATACCCACAGTGTCGTTTCATACTTTTTCATTTGACCATTCATTTTATATACAGTTTGAATAAACTTATAATTCCTTAGAAGAATTTATTTATTCAAATAATAATATAAAGATATTCGAAGCTAAAAGTCTACTGCACTAAATACAAAAAAATTGCATTTATTTTATGCATGATATTATGTTTTACAATATTATCCAAAATTAGCACTATCAATAAATTATTTTAAGTAAAAGCTATCGTTCTTGACCACGTTTTTAATTTAGTCAATAAATTGAAAATTGGAATCCAGAATTTAAGATCAAAATTGAATTCATTTTAAGAGGAAGCAAAAGTGAAATTGTTTTGATGTCAGTTTTCTAATATCATTTTCATTTATTTCTTTCAAACAAAGACTTTTTTTTCCCATATAACTTGGTACATATAAAAATTATATTTCCAATCTTGTTAATTCATGAATTTGTTTGAAATGTAAACTTTTGTTAATATTATAGGTAATTTTTTCTGTTGTTGAAAACTTTTTCTTGTGCATTTGTATTTTATAGCTAAGCTCTAGCAATACTTCTTTTTAAAGAAGTAATATCCAATTAAATAATTATGTTAAACACATTTGTTAAATTTCATAATGATAAATTAATTTTTGACAAACTTTGAAAAAATATCTTTGTACACTTTAAATCATAAATGAAATCCTGATCCCAAGTATTATGTTCTGATTGCAACAAATAATCAAGGTCTGATTCAATACAAAAGCTATGAATATTTATATTGCATAAGTACTATCTGAATTGTTCAAATTCAAATATGCTTGTAATTCAGCTTTGTTAAACTTAAATTTACCAGGCCATGTTGATTAAAATATCTACAATTAAGCATATCAACAAAATTATTTCATAAAATTAAATTTTTACGACTGTAATACATATTAAAATATTTTGAGAATGGTTTGCATACAATAACGATGCAATATTGGTAATGAAAGGTTTAAAATATCAATACGAGCTTTTTAGTTTGAAAATGAAAGTACTGTAAAAAATAGCCATTTTAAAAACATTAGTAATAGACTTGTATTTTTATTTTTCAATTTATGATATAAAATGACTGCATTGATGTATAATATTACATTCTTATATACACTGGAAGTAAAAATGAGAAGGAAAAATAAGCAGCCACACAGTTTTAATTTTATGAAAATTTTTACAAAATTACTCAGAAGAAATAAATGTAAATATGTATGTTTCAAATAAATTTTAGTCCTTTTTAGTTTACACAGATTAAATGAAAAATAATCTTGTAAAGATCTTTGATTTTGATTTGAAAAGAAATGAATCATCGTATTAACTAAATTAAAAAAGAAAATGCTGAGTTGGTTAATAAAAAAGCTGATAATGAAAACTAAAATGAAAGAATCGCTTATAATATTTTTAGGGTTCTTAGGTTATGGTTTAAACATTAATCTAAATGAAATTCACACTTCACAATCAATGGTTTGAATTTCAGATGATTTACATAAATTAACTTTTCTTACGTTATCTCCTTCAATTGTAAATGATTGCACATTTTCTTGAGTTGTAATTTAAACTTTTTGGCTCATTCAATTTAAATTTCTTTTTTTTTTTTTCAATTGATCCCAACATCCTACAGTAGAAGCTTTTAATAATGTAATCTATATTCGCGGATAGCAGCTTTATCAGACATTAAGACTTTTTCCTTTTCTTTTGCATATTCAGTTTTTTTTAAATATATATAAATAATAAATTTTTTTCTCCTGAAACAATAATCTAATCCCCACAAAAAAAGCATAATGAATACAATGTATTTAATATATGGTGATACAATATATAAACTTAGTAATGGCATTCAAGGAAAAAAGTTTTAGTTAAATATCCATGTAGTGCAAAAGTTGAGAATAAAAATTACAATTGAAAATTAAAACATCTTTAGAAAAGCTGATACAGAAATTAGTTTTTGATAAATATGACCAACATAATTTCTTAAAACAATAAATTAAATGTACTTTGATGTTTACAAATATAATTCAAAGAACTTACTTGTTAATGCCAGAAGAAATATATTGAGAGGTATTCATGGAAACAGATCATACAGGAAAGTTTTTATTGTGCAAAAATCAATCCTGTAAATCCATCACCAGACAAGTTCACTTATTGCTTATAAAATAATGGAAAACAACAAAATTTGCTATTGATAAACTAAAAATTATACTAAAAGTAATATAAATATTTAAGAAATTTTATAGCTGAAGTATAAAATACCACAAAATGATCTTTAAAAAAGTTCAGAATTAATAAATATGAGTTCATGCTTTGTTTATATGTAGCAATGATTTGATTTCATATAACAGCTTTATAAAACTTAGTGAAAATTATTATAAATTAATTATATAAATCAAAAATATTAGCTATGCTTTGGTAATTGATAATTAATTTTAATTGAACATAACAGCAAAAGTTTGCAGAATTGAGCAAAATTTTTACCAATTTTATGCATCAATATTACTTTTTAAACACAATTACATTATAATTTAAAATATACAGATAATAAAATTCTAGATTTCTCATCAAAGTAAGAATATTTATTAGATGACAGATAAAATCAAAACATAGCAAAAATTATTATTATTATTTCAAAATTCTATTTTGCCACTTTTCTAGTAATGAACAAAAACCAATCAATTTTAGTTTAAATAGATGAAAACAATAATATCAGATTTGTTATTAGTTAAAAATCGACTCTGATATAATAATAAAAAAGGGATTCCCATATGAAAAAGATTAATATAAACAAACCTCATGTCGCTCAAATTCATCTAGCCCGGATGTTTGGTTAATTTGATTTAAATCCTCTATTATTTTTTGATAGCTTTCTGAAGTTAAAAAAATATATTAGTCAATACATAATTTTTCCTAAGCAGTTAGAGCATTGATTTGTTAAGTATTGGTGCTTAATTTCTCTTTCATTAAAGGTAAAAGGTATTCAGGAGATTTACGGGGAAAGTCTGTATCTCGACACAAAATCGTATTCATCTAACAAATCCAAATTAGAAACTCTGTTAAGTGTAAATTATTTGCAACCTCCTATCTGGTATCAATTACAATAATTTCAATGTATCTAATTCCTCCATGTTTGAAAATTAATGCATCAAAGTTGTTCTTGAGAACTGAGCATGTAGAAAAACTGATGAAATGTTGGTGTTAATCTGGTGAATATCAATTTGACTATTGAGCAGTGCTTAATCATCAACTGATGTTTAACTATGGTTGGTGAATATGCCTGTTAAAAGTAAGAATTAAAAATTGATAGTAAGGAAATTATAATATCTTATCCATTAAGAAAGAATTTTACAATTGCAGTATATATCGCTTATATCATCTTCAATTTTTAATTAGAGGCATTCTGTACTTTGATTTAAAATATCATGCAATGCAATTTTAAAAAATTGAAATCTACGATTGTAAGTTTTAAGTTCGCACATGAGAACATTTTTAAAAATCATTATTTTTCTTCATTAATTTAAGTCGTTATCCAGTTTAAATTGATTGGAAACAATTGCAAGACTTTCTATTGGTTGGTCTATTTCTTTCTCTCTCTCTCTCTCTCTCTATATATATATATATAATAATAATAATTTTTTCAAACTTTCATTTTTTTTTTTTTTTTTTGGCAAACAAAACTTTGGAGTTTAGACAGATTTTTAGATAGGGGAGGGGGGGGGGGGAACCACCAATCATTTTTTAAATGTTGACATGTGTGATGTGATAGTCTCGTTATTGTTTCAAATAAGTTTAAAATAGCTAATGACTTAAATTATGAGAATTTGTAAGAATTCAGAGAACAAATAACTAGGAAATCATGTTATAACTTTAGTTGGTCATAAATCGCCAAATAAGGCAACTTTCTGCATTACTTTCTAATAAAAGTAAAAAATTGATGCTTCAAAAGCGATAAATCTTCCTATTACTTGTCTATACATTTTGAGACTATAAAAATCTCAAACCAAAACATCATGTTTCTCTTAAAATTTATATTCTGTAAAATTTCCAATTGTTTAATTTCACATTTAGAAAGTTGTTAGTTAGAGAATCAAATGGTTTTATTTAAAGACATGCTCGGATTGAGTAAAGAGGTCTTTATATTAATTGAAGTTTCATCATTTTCACTTTAGTTTAAAACGGAATTTTATGTGCAGAAATTCAGAGAGAGAGAGATGCGGAGTTCAAAGATAGGACTGCTTAAGGCCTACATAATAGTATAAGTGAATTATATGACAATCGAAATTTGAAGCTTAAAAATATTTTGCTGAAAAACTAACTATGAGACCATGTTAAAAAAAAAAGGAAAAAAGATTGAACCCTTTAGTCAGCATTAATATTTGTGAACCGACTGGTCGCCAAAGGCGGCTAGTAAATATATATAGGGAGAGTGTGAACCAATAGTAGGAATGGAAAAAGTATACAAATTGTACATCCATTAAAATATAACAAAAACTTGTTTAAATATATTGATATTTGTAAATGTGTAACAATTTAGTAATCTGCTGTGAAAAATATGCTTTTATAATTCCGAAACATCACATAAAATATAAACAATACAGCTTGCTGAATACAGACAAATTCTCAATAGATTTACTGAAGACATGTGCTGCCATAGATGACATGTCACATGAATCGACACTACTATTTCAAGCTCATGTATGTCAAGGCAATGTTTTTAAAAATATTAATATAAGAAAATTAATGTCGCATTTGAAAAATATATTAAGAGAATAAAACTAAACAAGGTTGTTGCTATGTTTGTCATCAATAAACCTAACATTAACAAAAATGTGGTTAATTCTAGGTTATGATTAATTTAGATCATTTTTAAAATTTCAATTAATTTATAATGTCTTTTTTTCATTTTTAAAACAAAAAAAAAATAACAAACATACCAAACTTTTTAAGAATAGGAAAGTAAATACTTAAGTGCAAAGCTAATTAATTAGTATTCATACTTTGGATTATTTACTTTAAAACCAATACAATCTAGTTGAATATCCTTTTTTATCAGCTAAAACATATAAAAAATCAAATGCTAATCTATTCTTATAATATTGTTTTAAATATCACACATTGCATCCTGAAACACTAAAATTACTATTATAAACAGATATGTCTCACCATGTGTGTCAGGAAAATGGGGAAAAAACTTTTTAGATAAAAATTATATAATGTTAAAGTTTAATAGTATATTTTCATTCTCTTTTATTTGTAACATAAGGAACAATTTATAATGGGAAATAAACAGAAAAACTATAAAATTAATTTAATTGTGAAAGTTTAAAATTGTCATGTTTGTCACCCATTTGCTTCCATCCTCTATTTCCCCATTATTGGTAGCAACTTAAAAATAATAATAATAATTTTACAAAAAAATCATACACACACTATATATTATCTTTGAAAGCCCAAAGAAAGAATGAAGATTGTGCGCCCTTCATTCTTTACAGATTTAAAACAAAATCTTTCTAATGGGAATTTTAATTTCTGTTAATTTTATTGAAAATTCTCTCACTTAAGAAAATAGAGTTCAGTCTATACTTAGGTAGAATTCATTTTGCCCATTGTATGCTAGCATGGTCTATTATTTTAAGTAACATTGTTATTCTGAACCTTGTATTATAATCTCTAATTGCTATAATAAATATGCAGTAATTACATTTAATAAATTAGTCCTCAAAGAATTTTCAGATAAACATCTAGAATTAAAAATGCAGCAGATAGAACTTTGCAACACATAAAATAAAAATACACTATCACCTTGATGACATTGAATTAGATCATCACAATCAAATATTCCACAACAACATATTATGGTAAAAGTTATATTGATGGTATAGATAGGATTGTAAAGCATCCTATTGAAGTTTATCAAGCAAGAATGACTCATTTATGGACATTTGAATTGGCAAATGATGCAAAGAACATTTGTACAAGAATAAATATCCTACTGAATTCAGAACATCTATCAGAATTTGTAAAAGTGAAACTAGATAAGATGTAAATTATTAATGGTCAAGAAATAAAAGGAATAAGAAAAAGATATTGTATTTAGTATTTTAGGTCTGTAAACCAGGCTCAAGCAAGATTTTGCAAAAGAAATTTGGCAGAATTCTACGATATCTTTCAATTTTTCAGCTAACAGAAAAATGCATGACTTTATTTTACCGTCTTGCATCTAAACCAGTAATGTAATAAAAAAGACTTGTTTAATTTCAGTGTTGAGCAGTTTTCAGAAAAAGAGGAGGGGGGATCCAAAAAAGTAGGTTATTACCCAATATCATAATGAAGAATTCCTTTGTCTGATAATAGAAATAACAAATAAGCAATACTAAGTAGAGTGCTTGGGTAGAACTTTACTGTACGGTCACCCTTGGCGACCTTTTCAAAATCCCGCCAAAAGTCAACTTCGAAGCGAGAACCAATGAAAACAGAGCATAGAAAATGGCTGAAAAGTTTCAGAGAGGAATAACGAACTTCTGGATTGTAGCAAAATAAAAGTGCAAAGCTTTTATGGGTTATGTTAGGAAATAAGAAATGTAAGGCATATTAGCATCAAAAAATTAGAACACTCCTTTTAACATCATGTTCCTCTCCTTTCACCTTAGATTTACACCTCCATTCATAACCATCACTAACATCTTTCCTTGCAACCAATTTCATATCTTTATTACATTTCGGACATTCATACCTATTCGCAATCAACCCCACTTTCATACAAAAATCAAACGTCTCTTTCCTTTCATCCAATCCATACAAATACCTTAAATTCACATGCTCATCATACCACATAACATCATTCTCCCCATGCAGCCATCACAATAAAATTCAAAGAACGTGGGAGCTAAGACAAAATCAACTTCACCATATATCACCGAAGTTCGAAATGGGGAAACTCAATTTCTGGGAAAATTCCAGTTTTCGGCAGGTTGCCAAAAAAAATTATTTATCGCCAACTTTTGAAAAAGTCGCCAAGGGTGACCGTACAGTAAAGCTGAGCCGAGTGCTTGTTGCCTTCTAAAACAAAAGGAAGGTTTAAATTTAAATCTGATGGGCATGTAAGCTGGTGTAAATGAAAAATTTTTTATCAACTAATTCAGTTCTTATTTTCCTCAATTCTTAAGGATTTTATATATTTTAATGAATAATATAAAGCATAATGTATAAAAAATATTGTTAAGCAGTACCTTTTTATTAACCGGGCACCAGTGAAAAATTGCCATAGAGATTTGGTGGAAATATACATATATTTAGTGATTTTTTGTAGGAAATATATTTAGTGATTTTTTGTTTGAGCCTGGCTAATGGAGAAATATCTATTAAGCATCATTAATAAAAACATAGTTAAAATTAAGTAAGGATTGTTGAAATTTTTATACAATAAAAATCTTTGCCATATAAATATATTTTATTTATTGAAACTTTTTGAAAATTATATATCAGTTGAAATTTTAAATGTGACACTATTTAGAGAACGACACTGAAAAGTCACTCACAATCATGCTTATTTTCTTTGTCATATCTATTCACAATGAGTTTTTGTATTATTTGTAAATAAAGGTTTATAGACATATCAAATTTTATTTAGATATAAAATATTTACTTTATATCTAAATAAAGTAATTACAGTCTGTTTAAAGTAAAGTTTGAATTAATAAAAATATGCACTATTTTATTAGTTCAGTCCTAGTTGTAGTCAGCTTTAAAAGTTAACATTATTCCACTATTTGGTAAATTTAAAGTCATTACTAAGATTAACAAGGTTTTTGTCTCAGAATAATGGCAAACAGACCAAGAGTAGCTGTAAAGGTCTTAATGGCAATCAACCACTGAAATATATATTTAATTAAAGTCCACACAATTTTTTGAATGATGAGGATAAGCAAACAATTTTTAAGGTTAGAACTAGGGGCAGACATTTTTTTTTTGTTTTGTTTAAACAGAATTTGAAGAATTGACCTAAGGTAAGTGATTTAATACGGAAAAAATCTTAAAGTATTATTTTTTATAAAAATGATGCATTAAACAATGATAGATATAGATATTTTATAAAGTTGGAAAGGACCCATGTTTTGAAATCATGAAACCTACAGAACAGGAATAGATTATGTAAGAAATTTCAAATTGTAATGTATTACTTAAGTTTTCATAACCATGGCTAAATCAGATTTGTGCCTGAACTTGCATTTCTTTTTTTGTGTATGTAAGTTTTGTTGATATAATATACTATTGAAATTTCTTCATAGAATTTCCTATGTAATCAAAGTTTATCCTGATTTGACCAAATTCTGTATAAAGTTTGTAGATAACCTTAAAGTTTTGCAATGTATCCTTGATACCAATTCACAGAAAAAGATATACCCTTTACTTACACAGAAACATAGTTGAATTATGCTGAGTCTCACAATTATTTTGATATTTTTAAGCTTGTCAAACTTATTAGCTCCCTAAAATGAAGATAACTTTCCTATTATTTGTAATTATTTAACTGCACAAAGACAAGTTTTTCAAAAAATTCTATAAAAATTAAAAGGTTCTAAATATTATTCTTCAAGAACAGCAATGAATGATTTAAAAAGGTATTTCTCATAATTTGTTGTGGCTTTACTTTCATACGCTTAGAATGAACATTTTCACATATTCTATAAACTCAGCATGGCTTTTGGTTATTCTAATATAAAATAATTTAATGCACGCATTCTTGGATAATGTTACGATTCAAAGTATGTATTCACTCTTTCCAACAAAGGTACCATTAATGATAATTATTAGGAATTAATAAGCAAGTTATATCGATCAAAGCATTTTGTTAATATTTATCAACTCTATTTTCTCTCACAATGGCAAAAACCTTTAAGAAAACTGCATTAAATGAAGATTTTCGGTCATTAAATGCTATTAATACACGCATTTTAAGTCTTACGCAATTGTCACGAATAATGTGAATTTTAAAATACATCAATAATATTATGTGAAAGGTTGTGTTTCTTATATTTTCTAATGTAATTAAATTGAAGAAAAATGCAGTTATTCTTCAAAAATTAAAAGAAATACTCACGTTTTTCAGATTTACAAATATAAGTAAAATCCTTCAAAAAGGTTATGAATATGAAAATTGCCACTTTAGCAGTTTAACCACATATTGCAGAAATAGTTTTTCACAAAAAAAATACATATAAAAATTAACTTTTAAAAACACGTTCATAAAATTCGAAAATTTCAATTAATGGAAGACGGACACCATTTTCATTGATGCAGCTGTTGCCATTTGAAGTACACTTAAGTATCGAAAAAATTTCTAGAAGATTTTATTCATCACTTTTTAATAAATTTTATGCTTAGAAAAGGTGAAAAAAAGAGTTTTCTAGCATATTATAGTTTTATAATTCTTTATTTCATTATATTTAATTCCTTTGACTTGTATATAACAAATAAAATGAATACTCATCAAATCGCAAACACGAGTCAACTAATCTGAACAGCTATTTTAACGTAAACTGAAGTGAAATCACAACAAATTTCAGGAAACTCGCATGCTTTCTCGACTATTAGGAGTGCGATGTTGATGTTCCATCGAGTAGGTTGTGTTAACGCCAGGGAAGTTTTATATTAAAATACCGCCTTTCACATGGCAATCCGTTTACTTTGGAGATATGTCGTTGGAAGAGCCAAGACTGTTATAAAGAATTATAATGTGAGCGAAAGGGCAGAAAAAGTTTTAGAAGATGTAAAAAAACCTTCTCCTCGTCATCCTGGCACGGAAACTAAATTTCGCGTTCTTGTTCAAGGTAATTATTGGATATTATTTTTTCATTTCAGGCTTTTTATTAAAATACTTATTTTTATAATTGGAATAAAATAATCTGAAATTTTTAATATTATACCTTTTGAATAATGGATCCCAACTAAAAATTTCAAAAGCATTAAAAAAACATTTAATCATGCTATCGAAAGAATTATTTGCTTTCATAAAAGTTTTTTTACCATAAGTTTTAAGCTTGAATTTTCGGTGGAGCAATTTTCTGAATACAAATATCGTTTATTGGATGGTGCAGTGAATTACGCGCCAAATTTGTTTCGCCCTGTGCGGTAAACATAAACACACATGTACAAAGCGAGGAATTCAATTGTAAATATTGTAAAAAAATATTTGAATTTAATTTTCCAGTGTTATAATATTACTAAATCAAATTTAGATTCATTGATGGACATTTTTCTTTGTGGTGTTTGTTATATAAATGCCGAAAAGCTAATATTTGCTATACTCTATAATATATGAATTGTCATGAACTTTTTATTTTTCGTTTTTACAAATCTTGTCTATATTTATATTTCTTATTAAAAGTTGCTGAGGTTTGCTTTGCGGTAATATTAAATTGTGATTTTTGAGCTGTCTTTTAAATATTCCTGCTAATTTATTTTTTTCAATATACAAACATCTTGAACTTTATAGGCATTTTTTTTATATAATCTCCATGTCAGCTTATTACTTTGCTTTAATAAAGTTGTTGGTGAAATATTAAAAAGAGAGCTAATATAAAAACAGAAGTATGTATAGTTACCTCAATATATTGTTCATAGATTATTTTGGTACTTAAATTTCTAATCAAGTTATGAAAGTGATCTCTTGTTGAGGAAAATAATTAAATTGTATTTCATTATTGATTTATGCATTATTTTTCTATTTTTTAAGTGCTTTTATGTATTTAATGAATTTTTTAAGGTGTATTTTGTTTCCTGTTATGGCCTAAAGTATAAAAGGATTGCTAGTTATGGTGCATAAGAAAATTCAATATATCTACATATTTGAATATTTTGTAGCATTTTTTATTCCGTTTATACTTTAACTAATTTTTTTTTCTTTTTGAGGATAATTGCAAATTTTTTTATTTTATTTACATTTTCAAAATACTGCCTTAAAGTTGCTACTATCATTTGAATTATTTTCTTTTTCAAAAATGTGAGCAGTTATTAACAGCACTGCTACTATTGCAGCATTTGGATATTGCCGAGAGTTGATTATTTATATACATTTTTTAATTGTGTCCTCTGCATTTGCAAGGAGGAAAAAACTTTTATGAACTTCTGAAATAGTTAAAAAAAAACTAAACTTGATGAACTTTAATTGTGATTTTGGTTAATTTTCAGTATTTACATCAAAGTAATTTATTATATGTTATATTCGATGAAAATAGATGTAAGAGGTAGGATCAAACAATGACAGACGATATATTTTCATATTCGAGTTATTTTGGTTAAAAATTTTTTTTACTTTACAGTACTTTTTATATAGGTAAAATCAACTGTCTTAAATTCCTTTTATTTAATTGTGTAGAAAGAAAGCCATAAGTTATACTATAGATTTTATTTAATAATTAGTAATATTTCTTTTGCATTAACCTAAAACAATGGTTTTAAAATTTTTACTTGTTGAGTTATTGATAATACGATTTATAATATGATTGATTGATAATGTGCATTAAGATTTTTGGTATGATTTAAGATTTGTTGGTATGAACATTATTTGTTTTAACTTTTTTATTGGTACTGTAATATCTTAAAGAAGAATTAAATTGAACTGTTGGTTTGCAATAGTGTGGCAAAAAGAAGTGTTTTGAAATTTTCAATTTTGAGTGTATTAAAAGAATAATAAATGAACATTAAAAAAATATTGAAGCTTTAAATTGTATTAGTGAAATTGCTTATATTAGTCTAATTTGTAAAAAGGAAAGGTCTAAATAAAATCTTAAGTAATCTGAAAAGTTAATTATTGTATAGTTAATTGTACTCTATTTTTTTAAATGAATGCATCACTTTTATATATTTGTATTTTTACAACTTATTTTTTTGTTCGTAAATAATAGTTATGCTATTAATGCACAAGAAAGTTTAATTTCTTTTAAGGGAGAGAAAAATCTCCGTATCATTTTAACAGTATGGGATGTAACTGCAAGTTTTTTTAACTATATTATATTCATTGAAATTTTTAATACGTAGTTAATCTATTAAATATGTTTAAGTAGAAATATTAGTTTTTTCTGTAATGCACGAAAACCGGTTAGTCATTAGAAGTTCTTTTATAATTATCTATATTTTCTTTCATGATTTGTTATCTTATGTTTATTTCATTTAAAAATAAGGAAGAGAAATAATAAATGTTTAAATCAATTTTATGTAGTGTTTTTTTTTTTTTTCTGCAATTAGATCCTTGCGTGATTTTAGAGTTTTGAATGAATCTCTTAATTTTTTTTGTCTAGATTGTTATGCACATACAGTTAAATATATTAGAAATTATCACACACATTTTAGAAATAAATTTGTAATTGTACCTTAAAACATTTATATATATATATATATATATATATAATCTTAAAATTTACATATTTAATTGAAAGTTTTTAAATTAAAAATTAAATTTATTTCATGATTATTTTGGGATGTTGTGTATTTGACTTGCAATTATCAAATCTAAGAAACAATGTTGCAATATAGAATTTAACCTCTTAACAAAACTGACGGGCTCAGATTTCGACCTCCATTTCTCGCACCTGTGGTATTGATGGACTGGGGTGTTCAATAATAACGTGATAAAAGGATTAAAAACAATTCATTTCTTTTGCGCGAAAGTCATATTATTTTGCATTTTATATACCAGATGGTAGTAATAGTCTATTTTAAATGTAATTGCAGATTATTTTCAACCAGTGATAGCACTAATCGAATATGTGTACTTGTGATATTCATTTTGTGATCTTAGCCCAGAGATTGCCCAGTTATTTCAATACACATGGCCCAGTTGAATATGCATGATTTGTGTTCTATGTTACAATATATTTTTTAAATATTGTGTTCATTATGGATTGTAAAAAGAGAGAGGAAGGAGGCTTATTTTCCAGCTTATGCTTCTGAATAAATTCTTAGCTTGTGCCGGGTTAACAAAAATCAAAAACACGAATATCACACAATATACGGATTGTAAAGTTTGATGTTCCAAAATAGACAAAAACAATGAGATGCAGAAAGGAAACTCGTTACTATTGTCCAGATAGTCACGTTGACCTCTGCATCTCATGCTTTGAAATTAACCACACTAGAAAACTTAGTCTTTATTAATATTAGACGTAAGATTAATACAATTCTTTTTTAAGGTTTCTTTAATTTTTGCTGCTTGCTGGAAAACCAACATTCAGTCAAAATAAGCCTGAAATTTGACTTTTCATAAAATTTTAATTTTTAAAAATTTCAATCTAAAAAATATTGGAAATTAAAAATTCAATGCATATGTTGTTTGTATGCTTATTTTTATATAATTTTCTTAAATAAAAAAATTAAGACCGTTTTCTTAAAAATTATCCGATTGTTAAGTTAAATACAGTGGCACAAACAATTGAGGATGCACCTTACTAATAACATAATAATAATAATAGTTGATAAATCCAATTTTCAATCGAAATAACATATTAACTAGAAGTGCAAACATGTTTTTATTTTCACACGTATCAAAATTTATAGTAAAAATAATGAAAATCAACAAAAAAATATCTAAAATTAAAAATTTTACCAGTATTCAAAATAAACATAGGCAGATTTTTACCTCAAAAAATTAAGGATACACTGATAAAATTTTTGTTTAACTACCACTAGATTTTTTTTTTCTGCTTGTTACTGTAATCGCCTAAGTTTGGCCAATTTTATCTTAAACCTTTTCGACTTCAACTTTTGTCTTTTGAAGTTGGTTATGTGAATTTATCCAATTTAAGTCGCAATTTTAAATGGAAAAAAGGTCCTCGGAGAGAGACCAGTATTGATGTAAGAAAATTTATATTAAGGTTATTTAAGAAAGGAAAATCTTATTGTGAAATAGCTGTAATTGTCGGTAGAAGCCACTCGTGTGTCCAGAAAATCATTGGAAAATTTAAGTGATTGATTAATTGAAAATAAAAGTGGAAGAGGAAGAAAAAGTATTGTGGGTGATGTAGCCAAAAGGAAAATTTTGAAAGATATCAAGATTAATCCTAAACTAAGTGCTGTCAAACTAGCTGCAGAAACTTCTCGAATAATGCGTAGAAGTGTAAGTATTGAAAATGTGAGAAATGTGATTAGACATGCTGGATATAGCAGTCGAGTAGCTAGAAAGAAACCTATCATAAGCTTACAAAATCAGAAAAAGCGTTTGGAGTTTGTAAAAACTCATTAATTGAAGACAGATAACTCTTGGAAGAAAGTTATATTAAGTGACGAAAGGAAATTCAACATCTTTGGAAGTGATGTCAGTTGCACCATTTGGAGAAAGCCAAACACCGCTTTGGATCCAAAAAAAATATACTTCATACAGTTAAACATGGTGGTGGCTCCGTCATGGTTTGGGGTTGTATGGCTTCAAATGGGGTAGGAAATTCAGTTTTTACAGATGGCATGATGGATCATAAGCTTTATATAGATATACTCAATAACAATCTTAAGGAAAAAGAAAAAAATTGGGTTTAAATGGAAATTTTATTTTCCGGCAAGGCAACTCCAAACATACGGCACGTAATTTCAAAATGTGGTGTCTTTTTCATTGTAAACAGCAATTACTCACACCACAGTCCCCTGGCATCAATGTCATAGAAAATTTGTGGACCACACTCGTAATAGTGGTCCAAAAACACCAAATTAGGAACAAAGCTCATTTAAAGCAAGTGTTACAAGAAGAATGGAATAAAATATCTCCATATGCCACCAAAAAATTGGTCGAATCGGTACCAAGACGTTTGGAGGACATTATAAAAGCAAAAGGGCATGCAACAAATATTGACACTGTCTTTGTATGCGATATGTCACATAAATTTCATTGGTGTATCCTTAATTTTTTGAGGTAAAATTCTGCCTATATTTATTTCAAATACTTGTGAAATTTTTAATTTTGGATATTTTTTTGTAGATTTTCATTATTTTTACTGCAAATTAACCCTTTTTTTAGGTGTAAAAATAAAACACGTTTGCACTTCTAGTTAATGTGTTATTTTAATTGAAAGTTGGATTTATCAAGTAAAAGTAAGGTGTATCCTCAATTATTTGTGCCACTGTATATAAAAAATAATTAGTTGACTTTTTTTGGAAGGTATTCTTGAAACTCAATGTAAACCAGCAACCTAATGAAACTTATAGTATTATTTTTTAAAGGATTCAGTATATACACATATTTGGGAAATTACTGTATATGTGCAGTAGTTTTAATTTTAGGTCTTAACAAAAAATTTTGTTTGCTAGAATATAATGGGATTTTTTTCTTTTTCATTTTTTTTTTTCCAAAAGCTTCATGTGAAACTTGCTCATTTATTTAATTGTTCTTTTTAAATTTTATAATAAGCTGGATGCTTCTTTTTTTTACTTCATAAATGGGATGGGCAAATATACATTTTAATTATTCATTTACAGGAGTCATTAAAAGCTAATATAAATATAACTGAAACATGGAAAACTATTGTTTGAAAATATCAAAGGAAAAGTGAAAAATATAATCTATATTACTTGATTAAAGATTGCCAATAAAACAATGATTGAATTCATTAAATTTATATCTATTTAGCATTTTAATTTTTTTATATTGTCAGCACAAAGATTTTTTTGTGATATGAAACAGACAATGCACTAGGGAACTTTAAAATGCTTTATTTAAAATGTTCTGTTAAATGAAATATTACTATTTTTTATTTTTAAATTTTTATTCCTTAACTAGATAATAATTTATATAAAACTTCACTGTGATGCCTGAATAATTTTTTTAATGAAAATACTGCATCTAGAGTACTTTCTTATGAGTTATTTATATTTATTGCCGCCTCGTTATAAATAAACAAAATTTTCATAAGTCTTGGCATGCCCTATAATTTATTTTTTGATTTATATGAATATATTTTATTAAAAGCTGTTAATCTGATATCATGTTTTTTTAGTTCATTTCTATTATTCTTAAGGTTTTTGATAAAAAATTGCTTTTATTTAAAAGAATTTGTATGTTTTTTGGGAATGATAAAATGACATTGATTGTAAAGACTGCCTTTAAGTTTTTAATACTCATGAGTTAAGGATTAATTTCTTGGCTGTTTTCAAATGTGTAAATAAGTATACTCATTTGATTTAATTATGCTGTTAACAAATTCAGTAGTTTTTTTTACTCTCATCTACTTTTACACTTGTAGTTATTTTGTTTACTAATTATGAGCTTCTTTAAACTTGGCTGACTCTTTGACATAACAAAAGAAAGTAAAATTAGGTCCTAGGGGAATTATTGATCTTTGAATAGAAAGCCTGGAATTACCTTAATTTTTGAATTGACTTTCTCTTAGAATAATTTTCATTGTTGAACGAAATTTACAAAAGTATTGTTTCTGAAGATGAAACATATAATGAATAAATGTCTTCTGACAATGTGTGATAATTGTTTGGCAAATAAGTAATACTTATTAAAATTGTTAATAGCTAGTTTTCTTCAGAACATTGAACATCTTGCAAGGAAAAAATAAAGCCATTATTTGTTTTATTGTGACATTTTTTTTATTGAACTTGCCAAGGTTATTTATCCTGAATTTGACTTTTTTTAATGTTCCCTTTATTCAGTTTGAGTTTCAGGATTTACTATTTTTTTTTTTAATTGAAAAAATGAATTTATGTCATTCAAAATTAGTTATTAATAAAAATTGAGTTTAAATGGTTGAACATTCATTTTTTAAGGTATGTATATTCATATGCATTCTTTCATTAAATGGCAAATTTGTATTGCGTAGTTGATTTTTTTTTCTTGTGAAATTTTGTTCTCAAGCTTTTTTTTAATTATTGCTAGGTTTTTTAAAAGTTTATAAAGATGATTTCCTTTTTTTATTTATTAGCAATGCCCAGTAGAAACATTGAAAATAGAATGAATAGAAAGTAGAGATAGTACCTATTAGACTCTTTTAAAATTGTTAATTGACAATGTTACTTAAAGCAGTATATATTGTAAGTTCTTTGGATATTCCAATGCTTATTATACCCTTATTATTGTTTACTTTTTGCACATACAAAAAAGACGAGAAATTCCACCGAAGATTTGAACTTGAATACTTTGAGGGATATAACAACAAGAATTTATCCCAAATATATATATATATATATATATATATATATATATATATATATATATAACCCTGCAAATTTATTCTTAAATTATCATGCGGTGTTCATTAGGAAGACAGATTCAGTTAAAGTAATGTATAAATAGTTGAAACTTGTAAAGTTCTAAAATAATTTATTGATGCAAATAATAATACAGCAATATCCGAAGCTAAAAGTCTTGTCAGATTCGATACAAGAAATAACATTATCTAAGTTTAATAGTTTGGTTTGCCATATCATCTAAAATTAGCACAATCAGTAGACTATTTCTAACAAAAACATTGTTTTCTACTGGACTTTTAATTTAGTCATTAAAATGTGAAATCCAAAACTTAACGAAATGTAACACATTTTTGGTTTAAGCAAAAAGTGATAACTCATTATTTGAATATTTCAGAACATTTTCTGATACAGCTGACAATTTGATTTTAAATGAAAGAGATGAAAGTAAAGCATAACACATATTGTAATACATGATAAAATAATTATAATTAGATATTTCTAAATCTTTTAATTGTGTTAAAATTTGGGTGCTCTTCAGCAAATTAAAGTTAATAAAGAATTGTTTTTGGACAATTGTGTGTTCATAATACTTAAATTTACTTGAATAAGCACTTAAAAAGAAATTGTAATTTTCCCGAAGTAATTAAGATTAAAAACAAAATCACGAATTGAACAAACATGCAATAGTTAGCATAATAAATTTGAGTTTATTTTTTTATTTATTTTGCAAAAAAATTTAGGTTTTTAAATGGTATCCAAGACTTTCCTAGAGAAGGCTCTTTCTATCATATAAATAACATGAGATATTAGGTTGGGGAAAAAGAAATCCATTATTATTTTACAGCCATCTACCAAGAAAATAATGTATTTCTTTCCATATGGAATTTTTGAAAACAATTGGGAAAAAATTTTCTCAGTAGATGGCTGTAAAATAATAATGGATTTCTTTTCCCCAACCTAATGTATTAATAATCTAAAGTTATGTAATATATTGAAAAGAGGGTTGAAATTCAATGCCAATTGAATAAAGGGAAAGGAGACACATTTTAAACTGTAATGGAAATTTTGGGAAATTAAAAAAAAAATCTTATTATTGAATACTGTTGTGTTATAAAGAAATATTTCTGAAATAATATTGCGGATATGTATTTGTTTTGGTAAATTGATACTGTTTTGTTATGTGTACAAAAGTAATCTATTATATAAAGCAGATTTATGATAACAGAAAAAAAAATGGTAGAATATTTATTTTTAGTTTTATTTCATCTTTTATCTTAGTGTACTACCCCCTTTTTTTAATGTTTGCTTTAAAAAAAAACAGTCTTCAAATTGGGGTGCAATTTTCTTAATGTCAGTGCTGTAATCAGTATTGATCCTTTCGAGTTTTTTTTTAAAGCTTTTATTTGGTTTTGAAGCTTTCCCCTCTTTTTTTTCCTGGAAATCATAGATAAAATATTCCAAAATTTTTAATATTTATTTCATAACTAAATCTTATGTTTGCTATAGATATTATTTGTTAATACATATCAAATGCCATCTTATTTGCGGTTGAATGGTAGCTACAAAATCAAAGGAAAGATGTGGACAATAGTGTAACTAGTAATAGTAAGTATTTATTTTTTAAATATTTAAATTTTTTGTAGTTTATTTTAATGCATTTCTAATTTGGAAGTTAATTTTCTGCATGTTCTACATAGAATTTTATACTATAATTGAATAATTCAAAATAATTTATTTTGTGGTGAAAGTATTTGTTCTTATTGAGATCTTTAAGATAAAAAGTAAGATTTCAGCTCCCCCCCTAGTGTTCAGCTATGTAGCATCTTTCAAGATTATTTATATTCATACACATTTAGCTAAATGTTATGCTTAGCATGTGACTTGATTCTGTATCTTTATTAAATGAGAGTGTAAAATGCATGGATTAAAGTACGTATAAAGTTCAAAAATATATGTATTCCTACGATATACGTGCAGTCGCTCCAAGAATTGAAATACACGTTACTTTTGCTTGTAAAAAATTTTATTTTTGCACATGGCAAATAGTTTAATTTAAAGTAAAAATAAAGAGCAATCAACATAATATCTCTTATTGTAAACTTTCAGAAGTAATTTAAATACATGCAGATTTTTGCCTCAAAAAATTTAGAATGTACCAATGAATTTTTTGTAGTATCTCGCAGAGAAAATGTCAGTATTTAGTTGCATGTCCTATGGCTTTTATAATGTGCTCTAAAGGTTGTAGCACCAATCTAACCAACTTTTTGTTGGTATCTGAAGGTATTTTACCCCATTCCTTTTTGCAACACTTGTTTTTAATTTCTTTTTGTTTCAGTTTTTGTGTTTTTATGCCACTGTTTTGAGTTTGACCCACAAATTTTCAATGATATTGATATCAAGGAACAGAGGTGGTGTGTGTAACTGTGTACATTGAAAAAGACATCACATTTTGACATGCGATGTGTTTGGGGTCATTGTTCTGCTGGGGGGGGGGGAATTCCATCTAAACCTATATTTTTAACTCTTTTCTGTAGAATGTTGCTGTATCCAATCTAAGGTTCATAAGGGTATCTATAAAAACTAAATTTTCTACCTCGAATGAAGCCATGCAACTCCAAACCATGATAGATATCATCATGTTTAATTGTTGAATGTAACTTTTTGGATTAAAAGCATTATTGAGTTTTCTCCATACAGTGCTACTTCTGTTGTGCCAAAAATGTTGACTTTCATCACTAGATATAATTTTCTTTCAAAGGTTATTAATCTTCAGTTGGTGAGTTTCTGCAAACTCCAAATGCTTTCCTTATTTTGTAAGCTTATGAACAGTTTCTTTCTAGCTACTCGAGTTTTTTATCAAGCTTGTCTTATCGCATTGTATTCAGTATCAGCACTTACATTTCTGTCTATAATTTGAGAACTTTTTGCTGCAAGTTTGGCTGCTGTGACTTTAGGATCAATCTTGATTTCTTTCAAAATTTTCCTTTTGGTGACATCATTCAAAATACCTTTCCTTCCTCTTCCTTATTTATTTGCAATCATTTCATCATTTTTAAAAATTTATAATGATTTTCTGGATAAAACTCCAGCTTCTATCAACAATTTCATCTGTTTCATGATAAAAAAAGTTATTTTAATATGGATTTTCTTGCATTAAGACTAGTTTCTCTTTGAGGGACAATTTCCAATTAAAAGTTTGATTTCAGATTCATCTAACAAATTGAATCATACAAAAATGTTTGGAAAGGTTTAAGGTAAGATTATGCAAAATTACATGAGAGTAGCAGTTAAATAAATATTTAGTGGTAGTTACCATGTGGGAACTTACTCTGTATTCTCCATTTTCTGAGGCAAAGCTCTTCATATATTGATTTAAAATGCTTCTGAAAATTTTCAATTAAGTTTTTTGTTGATTGTTTTATATTGTTACTTAAAATTGAACCCTTTGTGTATTGTAAAAATAAAAGGGTGTTTGCCTTTCTTTGTAATGATATGTATAATGCAAGTTGGATTCATTGAGTAAAATTAAAGTGTCAAACCTCAATCATTTGAGACACTGTATATATAAATTTTTTCCCATTTCACTTTTAATCCACTGTCCAAATCTAAGATATATTTTTAAAACCTTTTATTACAGAATTCTGTGTTTGCCTCATTGTCATAAATATTGAATAGAATTTCAGAATGTGAAAGTATCTTTTTTGAATTTCTTGGTTAATGTAAAGTTATTTCAAATTGCTTGATATTAAATACACCATTGTTCAATGTTAAAATGGAAAATGAGTGAATGTGAAAATTAGCTTTAAGTATTAGTATTTTGTATGTATAATTTTTTTAAATATATATGTTTGCATGTTTTGGCACTGTAATGTGTGATGTTGGAGTTTGACATAACTTAGGTAGAAAAGGCAGTAGGGACTTCAAAAATTGGAAATGTATATCTAAAATCAAAATTTTCTAAAATTTTAATGAGGAGGTAGCTAAAATTAAATTTTCTTTGCTAACTTTATTAAAGTTTTATTTGTGGAAAAATGTGTAATATTTTAAATTCCAAAAAAATTCCCATTCCAATAATACTGATTTGGCTTTTGTATAAATTTTCTGTTATTTTAACTATTTTTTTTAAAAAAATTAGTTTGAAAATTAAATCAGAAAAATTTATTTTCTTATATTTTTGCTAAGTGCTTTAATATCAGTTTATAAGTTAAATGTTTTGAAGTAATTACTGTTATTAAAAGTAACAAACAATTAGAATTTGCTAATTTCTATACTTTATTAATTTTTTCCCCTTCTATATGTTTTAATATGTAATTTTCTTCATTTTCCCTTCTATTTATGCTTTAGTTTTTTTTTTCTAACCATTTTTTAAAGTAATATATGAAAATTTCAATTTAAAATCCACTCTTCATTCTAATTTAATTTTCAGATATGCTCCAAATAAACCTGTTCTAATTTTACTTCCCCAACCATAATACAAGCATACATCAAAATTTAAAATTATATAAATGTTTGTTAGAGTTCTGTAGTAGAAAAATTATGGGATCTAATGTATCTATAAATGATTTATTTGAAATTAATAACTTTGTAAATTGCATTATACAAATCAGTTCAGATTAATGGATTGAAAACTAATTATTTTTTGTGTGGAAATAATCTAAATAGTTTGAATATAGATATAATAAGACTCAATTACAATTAAAATTTTTAACTTCCTAAGATTAGTGTCCCTTGCATTTATTCAAGAACATGTATTGGCCCTCACAGGTCTGGTTAGTTATTTATTTAAAGAAAGAAAACAGTTACATGACAGTTAGACTACAATAAAATTTAAAACAATATTTTGTAATAAAATTATTCAAAAATTATTATATTATTTTTTTAGACACGATGTAACATTTTAAAACATTGCATTTAAAAATACAAAACTTGAATTGAAATTATCATGTATTGATAGAAAAAAGTTTTATATTATTAAGTTCAAAATAAATTTTGTTACTATTAAGTTATTCAGAATTAGATCCCAGACAAAATTTATTTTCTAGCTTGAAAAAGAATTTTTCTGTGATATATTTTGATAAGCTCTTGTGTCGTACAGTTCTGATACAGGTTCATTCAAGTTAAAACGAGAAATTTTTTTTTATTTTTTAAATTATCATTTAATGAACAAGTACTCTACCTAATATATATGTGATCTAATATAAATTATCAAGATAAGGATTTAAAAGCTGTTGCATATTATATTCTCAGTCATACTTTCAAAACTCTAATTGTATTGATAAGTTGAGAATCACCTGTTAGCTTATTATCTGTGCAAATAACCTTGTATCTACAGATACTGCTCTAATTGATTTGCAAATTTTAATGAATGCGATAATTCATTTTGGCTGTTAAAATTTTACAAATGATTAAGTACATACATATGTACATACATACTATGCATAAGTTAAGTATTTATAAATATTGTATTTAATATCAAACATAAGATAGATGTTTATAAATATTGTAGTAATAGAGCTTAATGGAGACGATAGGAACCTGTTCTGTTTAAATGAAAAATTGTTAATACTATCCTTAAATTTTATAATTCAAAGAATTTATATTTCAGATCAAGTTATTTAGCCCTAAGCGAATAACAGTTTTTGAATCAACCCACCTATTGTCATAATTTAACAAGTAGCTCTAAAAAACTACATAGTTTGTCTAGTTGTAATCTACAATTCGTTGGAAACATTAACAGTTTAGAAGTGAAATTGAATTTTGCCCATGTTATGGATTTGTATGATGGGCGTTTTCAAAATTATTATTTGCATATGTGTTTATTTAAGTGTAAATATGTTTGAAATAGTTTTATATTATACAGTTTATGAAAATTTTTAAGCATTTGTTTATATTAAAAAATATTTATTATTAATAACTTTTATCAACAGGAGAATTCATGCTAACATAGGAATCGACTGTAGTTATCTCTAATGATTCTGTTTCAGTTGATCTTAAGATTAAAGAAAAGAGATTTATAAATGAAGGAACTTAAATATAATCTAGTTTTTAATTACATAAAATATAGGTACTTGGCATTTAAATTGAAATTCTTTACAAATAAATCAGTTGTATTAAAACATGTCAATGTATAATGGTCTTTGTTCTATCAAATGAATTGTTGGTAATATTGGCAGTTTTTATCTTTTCATCCATGATTTAAACATTCTATATATTTATTTGAAAAGTGGAAAATCGGACAATATGTTTAGAAATGTTAGGTTAGTATACTTTTGTCTCTTTTTTTGGAACAGGTTTAATAGTAAATAACATGCAACTAAACCATCTAATAATTTAAGGTGGGAAAAAATCATGTAAATGTTGCTGGGAGAGAGGCACCCTTCCTTTTTATTCCTTTTATGAAAAATTCATTTTTATACAACATGCAGCATAAATTTTTATATCAGCTTTTTAAAAATTTGACTATATGCCTGCTTTTTATTTATTACACAATTATTTATTCGAAAGTATTATTTTGGTATCTCCTAAATGTCTGAAAAATATTTGAAATTATATATACAAATGTTGTTTGTCATAAATCAACATCTGTTACATTATTGGTGTAAGTTGAGTATTTCATATAACTCGTGTGCCTAAATCATGAAATTTTAGAATTTCAGATTCTTACATATGTAATTTTTGTAGGACAATTTGATATTCTTTTTGCTCTGAATGTATTTACTTTAGTTAAATTATTTTGATTGATATGAAGTATTCAACCAAAAGTTATGATTAATAGCTATAATAATCTTGAAAATTTTCTGTGAATCTGTTTAATATATGTAAGAATGGAAATGTGGTTTTAATTAAAATTTCAATGACAGTGTAACTGATCAAAGTAAATTTTGAAATAGCAGTTTATTTTAATAATAATTAATTCATCTTGAAGTTTTTTTGAAAAAATAGTTATTTTAATTGAGAAATTTTGATACAGGAGTTTTAACTATTCATTCTGTTGGTGCCATATAACATTAAAGAAATACTTTGTTCTTAAACTCCAGAGAAGCAAATAAAGATACTACACAGCAGATATCACATTATGAGTGTCAAGCTTGCACATTCAAGTGGTACATATTCTGTCATTCATAATGATGTCCTTATTGGTTAATAAGCAATTATTAATGTTCCATTAATAAACTGCCATACAAGTTTTCATACTTGTATAGCAACTTCTTCTTTCGTACTTGAAGTAATCTTCTGGCTGGGTATAAAGGTCAACTATTGCAAAGTAAATATAAATATTAAGTTTAGCAGAAATATTAATACTTTAAATTATTGAAGTTTAATATTGTGCCTAATATGAAATGAATAACTGCAGTTGTTATATTGCTTTCTATTTTTATCTGTACAGGAATAAGATTTTATGAAAGGAAAGTATTGAAATAGACCACTTAATTTTCCTTTTCATTCTTCGTGCAAATACAATTCCTAATTTTCTTTTTGTATAAGACCCAATAATATTTAGTGCCTCTTGAAAATTGAAGGCCATTAGCTTTCTTTCATATTTTTATTACATCATGAGCTGAGAATTTAAATGCTTATTAGTTTCACTTTATATTTTTCAGATTTATTTTATGAAGTAGATTCAGCTTTAAAATTAATGTATGTTTTCTATCACCCTTATTTTTTAATCATCTATTTGTTTCATTATGTAATATAACGTAATCTGTAAATATGTTTGTTACATACTGAATGACACACTATTAGGTATATATTCCTGAGCAGTTCTAAATGCACTGAACATTTTCTAAATTTGATGATTTCAGGATTCTTACCTGGAACTCTAGTTTGCTTGAGGATGAACATTAGTTCATTTTCAAATTGCTTGATTTCTTCAGATTTTTAATTATGTTTTGAAACTTTGAACAACTGTGCCTTCAAGTAAATCATATATGGGTCCTTCCATTTTCTTAATGGAGGACGGGAGGGTCTATCTCAAACCAGGCAATATTTTCCCCACTCATTAAATGTTTGTGCTTGTTTAGCTCTCAGTTGTATTTTCTGTATTGGCAGCAAAAAGATTCTTGTGGGGCTTTGTTGTTAAAGCCAGTTTGTTATAAAAACTATTTGATAAAGAGCATGGAATGCTTTGTACTGAACCATAGTTGTATTGTATTGTATTGTTTTATCTTTTTTTTTTTTTTTTTTTGTCACTGCTTATAATGTATATCAGTCACCTTGAGCCTTATTCACAGGGAAGTTTTGCCCCTGATTTTGCCTTTTGTTTTGATTTCTTGGACTTAAAAGATGCTCTTTGAAAAAATTTTGCTATTACATCATTAAAACTAAAGATTAACAATTACAGAAATAATTGGGATTCGTTTTTCTGTTTCCTTCAAATATGTCATATTCAAAGACATTAAATGTTTTTTCCATTCTAATAGCTAATATGCAATGTTAACCAGTAACTAATTATAAAAATTTAAAGATTTACATTGGTAGCACACATGCTGCAGGGATGAGTTGTGAGCATGAGAGAGTAGTATTCTTGATGCTTTTGTCATTAAGTTTATTAGCAGTAGTCATTAAATAATCATTGTGTCTAATTCTTGTAAGGTGGGATTTTTAAATCATATTGATGTCTTTATATTTTTAGTTTTGAAGTATTTATTCCTTTTAGCAAAAATCTTAAGTTTGAAATGTTTAGCTCTTTATTATTGTTTAAATAAACATTATCAGCCTGATAGATCTAGGTTGACAGAAAGTATATTTTTAATGTGTTCTAAATAAAGATCTTTGATTTGTATTTTTCTTTCTCCTACTTTAAGTCCTCAAAACTGCCTAAAATGAAAAGAATTTAATTTTTTTTTTCATTTAAAGCTTTGAAAACAAACTGGATTTGAAAAAAATAAAATGGAATGCTTTAATAGACATTAAGCAAATTGAGGCTTAAAAATTTAATTCCTGATAATATGATAATGTTAGAATAAAAGAATGTGGGAAAAGCATATAGAAATGAATAGATTTGAGAAATGACCGTGAAGTTTAAGAATTGTTGTTTCAAATAGTAACAAATTGTGTGTTCTAGAGAAGGGGGTTGGGTAATTGCATTCAATTGTTTGTTGTGGGAGGTGAAACCTTCTATAATAGAAATTAAATGTATTTCATACTTATCCTTAAAATCATTTTTTGTTTATTAAAAAAAAATTGAATTGACTGTCTAACAAACCATTATAAACATTGTTATAAGATTGAAGACACCAGTGGTTTGAATTATAGCCTAGTTTGAAATGTTTTTTCTCTTAGTGATTGTGTTGTTTTTCGAATCAATTCATTTTATTTGTACATTTGCTTGTAAAGAGTGGACACACTTGAGCATTTTATGGTAGATATATTGTCCTTAATATTAAACTTGATATTTAGAGTTTTGTGCTATTAATTTTATTTTTAGAGAGTACATTGAACTGCTTCTCTAGTTACCAAATAATAAAACATGTGAGACTTTACGTAAACCATTGCCATTTTTCTTTACTATTGGTGTTGTCAAATAGAGAGAAAGAACAATGACAGAAATTTCATGTATCATAAATTGTCATCTCTAATTATTACTCAGAACAACATGCACTTCACATTGAAGATGTATTTTACTTAACTTAAATTCAGAGTTATGCTAATTTTTCATCAATGTTCTTCCATCATCAAATAATATGTTGGATTCCAAATATTTTATAATATATTTAACTTTTATTAAGTATTTAAATATTTTTTATAAAAAATATGTGATTTCGATTGAATTTCTGGAGAAAGTTTGTTAAAATGCTGCAAATGTGTTGCAGCAATCAAGATGAAAGACTAACCAATCCTAAGACTTATTATTGGCTTTTGGTTTAAACAACCGAATGAAACTAGTTGATGGGTTGACGGGGCACCTAGCTGCGCAGCAGCTTATCCCCGGTCTTGATGATTCTTTAGCGGCTTTACGTACATCTTTTGCTTGATACTCTTCGCAGTAGACTGATGCAGGATGAGAGAGAGATGAAGATGAAAGATCCCGAGTTCCTATTGGCTGTCGTGGGTATAGGCTCCTGATCCATTCTTTTGCATCATCATCATCAGCAGATAGAGATCGTATGGTAAGAGAGAAATGTAGGTGCGGTAGCCTTCGCTCTGATTGGTTGAAGTTGATATAGTCCCTTGATCCATGCTTTTGCATCATCATCATCACCAGCTTGTTGTGGAACGGTGATCAGAGGGAGAATGAAAAGCTTAGAGGTGTCAGGACTTGTGGGAAGGGGTTTATAATTGTGTGAGGTTCGCACCTGAGCAGTTTATTTAGTGAAGTTTTTATTAATTAATATTACAAGGTATAATTAGTTAGAGAAAAGGAATTAAATCAGAATTAAACAATTAGATGAGAATCCGCCTAGGTCTCTTAGTTGAAGGCATTGGACTGTAAACTGGGATATTTTGAACTGCAAGGTTTTTATTTGTTTTTAATCTATTAAAGAAGTTAGATGATAATTTTTTAATGAATTCTTTTAGTGGGAGATAGTTTAAATCATTGTACATACATGCAGTGGGCATAAACCATCTCATTTTGCAAATTTTTCTGAGCAATCTATTTTGAAGTCTTTCTACAAGAGCTAAATTAGTTTTGGGTGCGTAACCCCACACAGGGCATGCATATGTGATTACTGGCCGCAAATAGGTGGTGTAAATAAGTATTTTGTTTTTCCTGGTCAATTTGGAGTCTCGAGAGATTAGGGGATAAAATTTACGAGTTAGGTCTCGAAACTTTTTGGTAATGTAGTTAAAATGGGGCTTCCAATTTAGTCTATTATCTAATATAACACCTAGGTATTTACATTCCTTAGACCACGGGATAATTTTACCTTTGATCATAATTGGGGGAAAACTTCTGCATTGCCTACCTTTATAAAAATTAATTGCTTCAGTTTTTTCAGCATTTATTTCGATCTTCCATTTAGTGAACCAGTCTTCAAGAGTTTTTAGGTGCCTATTGAGGGCGATTGAGACAAACTTGGGATTATTGTTACGCGCTAGTATTGCTGTGTCATCTGCATACATACATAATAGAGTGTTAAATTGTCTGGGAATATCATTTATAAAAATAGAGAAAAGTACCGGCCCCAGTTTAGATCCTTGAGGAACTCCTGCCAAAATTGGTTTGATCATAGAGAATTCATTATTAACTTTAATTTTGAAGGATCTGTCACTGAGGTAGGAGGTGATAATTTTGACTAGGTGTGGGGGAATTTTATAATTAATGAGCTTGTAAATAAGGCCATTTTGCCAAACTCTGTCGAATACCGAATGAAACGCAGTTATTTTGAAGTTATATTTGATTATCGATATTTTATGCCATTACAAAGATAACATTATTTTAAGGTTTTGAGATCAACTGAACTGAGACTAACATTGTTTTAGCAGAATATTCAATTTTTATTTGGAAACATTTGTTCACAAAATTAGATTGATCCAAAAATCGATAAAAGTCCAGATGCATATGTCTTTAAGTAATCATAAGTATTTTTAAAAAATATATTTCAAACCATTTATGCTTTTCAGCATCTGATTTGACAGTGCTTACTTAAGTATTTGATTTTAGCGTCATTGAATGTCAGTGAGCGTGATATTTTTAATTCACAATTTTGAAGATCATTTGATTTTCATTAAAAGAAAAAATTATATGTAAATTACCCATCTTTCAGGACCGATCGCCTTTATAAAAGTGGTATAGGCAAAGAAAAAAAAATCTATGAAACGGCTAGAATTTTTGTAACGAAATGAAAGGAATTAAAGTAAGCGTTAAATATATATAATGAAAACTGTTCAAATATGGTTATTTTATATTCGACAAAGTTCATGGAACAGAACGAACATATGTGGCCTATTTATCGCAATTAGAAAAATATTTTTTTATTGTCTTTAAAGCTGTGTATCACAATGGGAAAGGTAGGTAGCTAGATACGGGATAGATAGACATATTTTTCTTTCCTTCCTATACCCTTTCTGTTGTATATACTTCAAAAAGTTTCTTCACATCTGGAATTAGGATAGGAATTCAGCAGATTCTCAAACGGGAGGGAAGTGCCGTAGAATGTTGCCAGTGTCACAAAAATCAGTTAGACTGACCATCTGCAAAGTTAGGGATTTCACGAATATGATTTTGTAGCATCTCCAAACAGTAAGATCATATTACGTCTGTTTGCCCCTATTCCGAGTTAGAATTTTAGCTTCCTGAAAAGTGAGTGTTTAGTTCATAACGGTCATTGGTCTCCCCTTACCTCTCCCCCCGCAATTCTCAGATGGCCGATCCTGCTTAAATGTGCATTTTTGCAAATTATGGAATGATGAACTTTTCTGAAGACTTCTTTTTTTAGATGCATAAGGAAATTTCGATTACCAGATGAAATATTAATTGAACTTATTGTTCTAAAGTTAAATAATTATTAAGACTTTATAATTTCCTTTTAATAAATGTACCTATTATATTTTCTTCTTTGTGAAATGATACATTGCATTATTCAGTATAGAAAAATTAAGCTTATTTGTAATATTTTGACAAGAGAAAGCATTTATATCAGATGAAATGAATTGCGTAGTAGAAGAATAGAAGAGAATTATTTAGTAGTATTTGGCAGAACATATTAAACGTAAATTCGATTATTAAAGGTTCATATAAGTTTATTTTCAGCTAAGCACCGAGTTATTTAGTTCTTTTTTTTATTAAAAAATTCACTTATGCTTAAATTGTTCATGTTCAGTGGCTCCCAAACGTGCTTCATTGGGAATGATAATGATTCTCACTCCTTGCGGAATCGTTAGTTCTCTCTTCATAGGGATACTGCAAGACATTGTATGAATTTAATGATTTTAACTATATTTTTAATTCATTTTTAAATGTGGATAACATTTTGCTGATTATTTATAATCTAACTTAAGGAATATTCTTTGAGAATAAAAATGTTGATAATTTGGCATGGATTCAGTGTCAGTTTATTGTTATTACTGTAGCAGTTTAATACATGCATTTACTATTGCAGAAGTAAATATTGGGTTGAAAGATGTCTATCGATTTAAAATAAGTGGGAGTTCAAAATTATTGCTTGAAAATATAACTTTATTAAATTATTGCTTTTTTTCAACGATGAATTTTTTCCATTTTTCTGTTAGTGTCATATTTCCATAATCACAAAATTTGTGCTTTTGTCAACAACTAAAGATTGAAATGAAATTTTGCATTATGAGCGTCCTTAAAATTTTACCATTTAAGAAATTCTGCAATGAATAGAATATAAATTTATTCTTGAAACAAATTGAAGGTGTGCATTCTGGATTATATGGTGACTGTGATTGCACATCCCAGTAATTTTGGCAAGTGACCAAAGATGTAAGAGATCAAATTGTAAAACACTCTTACGGCTTGCCGTTCTGACCGGTTTTCTCGAACTGCGTCGTTCAATATCATTTGCTGTTGAACGTAGATGTTTGACTTCATCATTTGGCTTTTTGGTAAAAGTCTAGATGCGACAGGAGAGAGCATCACCCCCTTTTTGCCAAGGATATTTAGCGCCAAATATGGCAACACAATGTTGTTGTTGGAGGACATCTTCCTCCGGGAGATAAGACGCAAGAGTTGGCGATTTTGAAAGGTCCGCCAAGAGGATGATGTTCTCTACGGATAAGCCAAAGTCTAAAGTGCAAAATTCCTTTACGATTCCACCAAACTAACAGAATAATCTCCCCCCCCCCTTTCCTGGTCTGATTTATCCTGCTCTATCCGCGGTCTTTTTCAATTAACGTTCTTATAAATTATCCCCTTTTTGTCATTAGCTATCAGTTGTTTCAGAAATGGGTAAATTTCGTTGTGTCTCAGAAGCGAACCACGGATGTTAATCTGCTGTGCCAAATGTATTTTCTTAAGCTGATAAAACACCCATAATTCAAGTTACCCAACATAACCAAGTACTTTAAATTTTGGATACTTTTCCGCTGGCGCCCATCTAACGGTAAAGTATCCAAAATTTGAATGTTTGTAGGCGATAACTGAGCTTTTCTACAATTTTGCTCAGTCATTCCGGGAAAAAGCTAAAGAATCGCGTTTCTGGAGCATACGCCGGAGAAAACTTTCATTCCTCCCTTTGCGCAGTCATGATCTGAAATGACAATGACCTTGTTTTGTCTATTATCAATTTAACTGGATAACCAAATCGTTTCGTATTTTTTAGCGGAAGAAATCTTCGAAACGAAATATGGTAACCCATTTATTTTTTAAATATCTGATTGCCATAAAATGGTATTTATAACTTCTTGTATGCATGCAATGCATTCTTGCCTATTAGAAATAATGCAATTAAGGATGTCTGAAATGTGCATTTTTGTTCTCTTATTTTTAAATTGGGATAAAAATGAAAATAACTAATTCTCGATATAATCACATTACTATTTAAAGGTGGAATTTCAAGTAACAAAAAAACAATATATAAGTTTGCCTCTTTGAATACGCCTTCAAAATAAAAGAATTCATTAGAGGAGGGGGAACCATCTGTCGATAAAATTCGCTATTGTTTAGTTGCCTAACCAATAATTAGATCTATTTTTTTATTCGCTATATGAGATTAAGATTTAGTTGTTGTCGGAAGAGACAAGGCTATTGAAGGCAGTTTAACTTCACAATTTGAGAAAACATGAGCTGAAGCTAATCTCAATCCGTTCATTATATTTATTAAAAGGTTATTCAATAAAATTTTTAAATATTATCTAAAATGTACTGAATTTATTTTTACGTAATCCGTCCAAAAAGTTGAATTTTTTTGCGAATAATACTTTGCAGTTTTACATTTTGTCTCTTGGGGGAGAAAATTCAATTTGAGAATCACTGTCTTAGTACATATTTACAAAAATAATACATTTTTTTTTTGTTTTGTTAATATTCATTTATTTTTAAATGTATTTTTATCATGTCAGAACATGTTTTTGGCGTCAACAAAATTCCGTGGGCGAAAAAAAATGTATTATCTGCACAAGCATCTCGAAAAATCAGCTTTTAATAACGCATTACCATTGCATTTATTCTGATTAAAAAAATAAGTTAATTGACTACAGCAAATAAATTCTAGAAAAATGTCATTTTGAGCACGTAACTATATGAAATGAAATAAATAAAAAAATGTGATATTTTTTTTAAACAATCAGTGCTAGGCAAAGTTGTTTGGTTCGTTTTCAGTACTAAAATGACTCATTGGATGAAACAATAAAAATATAATTTAACTTGAAAGAGCACGTGGTGCTTGGTCGTTCAAGAAATTGTTCTGACATGATACATTGAAATATGCATAGCAGCTTTCATTTTAATCTTTTTTTTATAGTTTTTCTCCCTTTTTCTTTTTTAGCTGGGTGTCTGAAAACTACAGAGATGCTTTACATGCTGTGATGTGATTTAAAGGAATGGAAGAGGATGAAAATACGAGTAGCGATGGCTCTGTGCCTAATTCTCCATCAGCCATAGACTACTACGACATAAATGAATTGTGTGAAGACGAGGGACAGGATTGTTCTTCAAACAATGCCGAACAAGAAAATAAAGATTTTATAAAAGAAATCAAACTCGCTTGCCAGGAGGGCTCTTCTGTTGAAAAACATTCTGATAGGCCACTCGCTTCTGTTCTTCCAGAGAAATACAAGGATGTAGATGCAAAAGCTTTATTTTCATTTTTCAGAGATGGAACTTTAAGATTTTTAAAACTATTTGGCCCAGGGAAACCGTCAAGCATGCCTGATATTTGGCGCAGTGTAAGAAAACGAGCGGTTGAAAATCCTATAGTTCAACAACAGCCTGTAAAAGAACTTGAAGTCGAATCTGACGAGGAAACCCATTTTATGCTTTATAATGAACCAGCAGCAGGTAGTTCTACTGAGGGATCATCCTTCGATAGTAAAATTAATAACTCTTGGAGATTCGGGGCTGCCAAACTTTGGTATGATATGGCCGAAGTACCTGAAACTGTCGAAACTTACGACTATGGTTTGAAATTGAAAGATAGCTCAAGCGCCGATGAAAACGGAGACAAAGATGATTTACCATCTGATGCATACTTGATGGTTACTCTCAAGCCTTGGGAAGATGATGTCATATGGGATGGAGACGAAATCAAAGAAAAAGTAATGAAAGAGGCTTACAATATTGATAAACTTGCCGGGTGGATTCCGGTGAGTGCTGATCGGACTATGGCAGCTTTCCGGGAACACTGCAAAATCATATCTAGTCAGTCAGACAACGAAGGATTTCTTCAGTATACGAACAGAAATTTGATGAGGAATGACAAAAAAATTATGACGCAGTCGATATTCCCTGCAGAAAACGAAAAGCTTTTGTACGATAATTGGGAAGATGAAGTCATTTGGGACACTGAAGCTATGAATACAATTAGTTATCCCAAACCCGTTGAAAATGATCCTGACATAATAGTAGAGATTCCCGATGACAAACCTCCCCCTCCCACTTCTCCTGAGCTTACTAAAGATCGGAAAGATAAAAAATTCCGTCCTACGCTGAAAAAGCCCGAAGAAGAGGAGGAGGAGGAAGATTCTTGTGCTGCTGTAAAACATAATTTTTACAATATTTCTAATGATGAATATTATAATCCTAAGATAACTCAAGAAACTGCATTGAAATTTGGCAACAGCTTATTGCAACATTCCATTCCATCTCTGGAATTGCACAGCCAGTTATTCCCCACTAACTTTTCGAAAGAACAATTGCGCCACTTTCATCGGCCTGCTTTGAAAGATTTTCCATATGGTCTTACATCACGTTTAAAATTTCATGGTGTCCAGTCTCTTTCTAAGTATATAAAGGAAAAAGAGCTTGCAAGACGAAAGGAATCAGAAGCGGCTGGTGGGGGTGAGATGTTTTTTATGCGTACACTTTCTGATCTGAGTGGTAGAGATGGTACTCTAGTACTGTTCGAATTTTCTGAGGAGCACCCACCTTTATTAAGTCAAGTGGGGATGGCCTCTAGGATCAAAAACTATTACCGACGGAAACCTGGCAAAGATTCTTCTATGCCTGACTATAAATTTGGAGAAATAGCATATGCTCATACTTCTCCATTCCTTGGAACTCTCCAACCAGGCCAAAGTTTACAAGCGTATGAGAACAATTTATTTCGAGCACCTGTTTATGAACATTCGGTTCAAGAGACAGATTTCCTCATAATACGGACTAGGAATAGATATTATATTCGAGAAATCGATGCCATATTTGCAGTGGGGCAAGAACTTCCCCTTGTTGAAGTGCCTGCTCCTAAATCTGAAAAAACTAACAGCTTTATTCGGGACTTTCTCATGGTGTATATATATCGACTGTTCTTAAAGAGTCCAGACATTCCTCAACGAGTGAAAACGGATGTTGTGAAGGCGGCTTTTCCTATGTATAAAGAAACTAGTATTAGAAAACGCCTTAGTGTATGTGCTACTTTCAATCGGACTGGTTTCGACTCTAGATACTGGGTGATAAAAAGTGATTTTCGCCTTCCATCTGAGGAAGAGATTCGTTCCCTTGTTTCTCCAGAACAATGCTGCTGTTTTTATAGTATGCTTGCGGCTGAACAGAGATTGCAAGATGCTGGTTACGGTGAAAAGTTTCAGCTCATGCCTGAAGATGAAACTGATAGCTTACAGAATAAAATTGCTGATGAGGTTAAAGCTGCTCCTTGGAATACTTCTCAGGCTTTTATTTCAGCAATAAAAGGCAAATGCCTTTTGGAGCTTTGGGGTTCTGCGGATCCTACCGGATGTGGAGAAGGCTTTTCCTATGTTAAAATACCAAATAAGCCTCAGATATCAAAAGATGACGGCAATGGTCAAAATCCTTCTAAACGCCTTGTCAAAGGTACAGATGCTGATTTACGTAGACTTTCTTTAAATAATGCTAAGAAGCTCTTGAAAAGCTTTAATGTTCCTGACCGTGAAATAAAAAATTTGACACGTTGGGAAATTGTTGATGTTGTACGGACTTTATCAACCCAGCAAGCCAAAATGGGTGAAGATGGTATTACTAAATTTGCAAGAGGCAATCTAAACAGTCAGTCTGAGTATATTCGAAGGTATAAAGAAGAGTGCCAGAGGTTATTTGAATTGCAGAATAAAGTTCTTTCGTCTGCTGAAGTTTTGTCTAGTGATGAAGATGCAAGTTCAGAAGATGAATCCGATTTGGAAGAAATGGGAAAGCATATAGAAAGTATTATCTCAAATAAAAAGTCTGCTAAAGAACTTTCACTTGAAAATGAAGAAGCAGAACGAAAGGAGTTGCAGAAGTTAATGAATTCAGGTCAGTCTAAAGAAAATCAAAAAGAGAAGCCTGATCTGAACAATGGCAAGACATATGAGGGCAAGATTTTGCGTATATATCGAACTTACAGAAATCCTGCAACTGGTGTTGAGTACGAGCGTGCTGAAACTGTTAGGAAACCTGACATAATACAGATGTATTTAAAAATTCGGGAAACTAAAGATGCTGCTTTTATTCGCAACTATTCTTTAGATGAAGCTGAGAAAGAGGAAATTCGGAAAGAGAAAAGACGTATTCAAGACCAGTTGCGTAGAATTAAAAGAAATGAACTGAAACTGCAAAATGTGGAACCAGCCAAAAAGAAGATAAAGTTGGAATCCCCTGTAAATCTGAAAGTGAAATGTGGGGCATGTGGTGCCTCTGGACATATGCGAACAAATAAATCTTGTCCATTGTACGCATCATCTCCTTCACTTCCACCTATTGCTGTTGCAATGACCGAGGAGGAAGAGGAAGAAGCTGTCGAAAAGACTGCCGCTTTAGATGAGCCAGATTTACTTAAAATTGATGAAACAAAGATTATTATTAGTACTAAAGTAGTTAAACATGATGCTGAACTTCGTAAGAAATCTTTAATTTTAAAGATTCCAAAAGATGCAATTGGTGGATCTGCTAAGAAGCGACGCACTTACGATGAGCCGACTTCTGATTACTTGAGTACTCCGAAGGTAGTGAATCGTAAGCGAGTTGACCCCCTTGTTTCAATAAATTTGCTTTTTGAAAAGATACTTGCGGAACTGAAAAATTTACCAGATACCGAGCCCTTCTGGAAACCTGTAAGTGCCAAACAAGCTCCAAATTACTATGATATTATTGATAAACCTATGGATCTCTTTTCTATGAAAGAAAAAGTTCGAAAACATCTTTACAGAAGTCGTGAAGATCTTATTGTAGATTTGCAGCAGATTGTTGACAATAGTACTTTGTACAATGGAAAGCAGAGCATTTTCACTCTCACTGCTGAGAAAATGTTGCAGCATTGCTTTACATTGCTTGCGGGAGATGAGACAAAGCTTATGGATTTGGAAAAGGCTATTAATCCCCTTCTGGACAGTCCTCGGGTAGCCTTTAATTTTCTTTTAAATACAATTGTGTGTGAATATTTAAAAACTGTGCCTGATTCTTGGCCATTCCACAAACCTGTTGATAAGCGACAAGTGAAAGGGTATTATAATCTGGTAGAGCATCCTATGGATCTTGAAACTCTTATCAAGAACTGCAAGTCTAATAAGTACAAAACAAAATTGGCCTTTTTTTCGGATGTGGAATTGATTCACACAAACAGTAAGGCTTACAATGGTGAAACAAGCCATTTTACAAAAACTGCTCAGGAAATAGTGAATGCTTGTCGTGCTTCATTAGAGTTATATGCTAAGGAGTTGGATAGGTTTGAACTAGAAATCAGAGGATTGGAGGATAATTCCCCTGAAAATAGTCCAAAATCTACACCATCCAGGAAAATAAAATTTGTAGTTAAACCACAAAACCATAATGGAATTATAGACAATGATATTTTTGTGGATGTTGAATCTTTCGATACGGGTGCAAAAAGTTCAAGTGAAAAGGATTATAATTTTTTCATGAACAGTGATATGAATGGAGAAAGCTTAAAGGGATATCCAATAGAAGAATCAAATTCATCTTTCATTTCTTCAGATTTTGGCTTAGATTATGTTTCAGAACTGAAAAGTCATACTGCTAGTCCATCAATCCCCACCAATATGCAGAGCTTATTACCTGTAAATGGAATTTCTATGATAGAGAATACTAATGATGGTCTAGAAAACATGGAGCCTTATTTCCAAACCAACTGTGATACCATTTGTGATGATTTAATGCTAAGTTCAGATACAGATGAAGAAATGCAAACAGTGAATTCATAAATATCATTAAGTATAATTATTCCTGATGTCTGAATTCAAACCTAATTTTAATACAAAATGATGGGAAAGTTGATTTCATTTAAAGGTTAATTGAATCACTATAATATTTTTAATACTAATATTTTTGCTAACACATAAGTTGTAATTTAAACATAGATAGATATCTTTGTTTTCATATTCCTGATTTAAACACTTTAAAACTTTTGGGTTTCTAAGGAAATAAGGAATTTCAATTTAAAAATTAATTTAATTCCCTGTATTTAATTTCAGCATTTGTTTGTTAATCTGTTAATATTTGGACTTGTGTATTCTTATGTGTATATACTACGTTTAGTTTTATAATGTATGTTAAAAGTTCCTATTTGATGGTGCTAACTCATTTCATTATTTATGTACAATTGTAGACATTGTATTTATTATTTTGTATAGAATCATGCTATGAGGTTCTTGTATTTATTAAATACTTAAAGCCATATTATAAAATTTGACAAAGAATTTCATTTTAAAAAAAAGTTTGTTAGAATGAATGATTGAATGAAGGAACATAAAGTGTGATTACTATTTCTCTAAATTAGAGAAATTTATTAATGGTGCAGCTGTTTAAATTTATGGATTTTTATTTTATTTATGTAACTTAGTTTGAACTGCTATGGCAGCCGAATTTAATTTATTTTAATGAATTGTGATAGAAAAAAGTATTTTATTAATATATCTTATAATTTAAATTATTTTTTTTCCTTCTTATTTTGTTTGATATAGCATTTGTGCATACATTGCATTTATGTTTCTTCAAATTTTTGGATTTCTTTTGAATTTCCTGTATTTTTTTTTAATGTTTTGCTTAAAATGCTTCAAATAATTAAATTATACATTTTGAATTAAAATACTACACCAACACTTACACTTGTTTGATCATATTGTTTTCTGAAGGTATCCATGCTTTAGTTGTATGCCCACAAAAACGTTTAGTGGTGCCAATTTTATTTTTGCAAATTCCTATTGCTGAATTTTTTTAAAACTGAAGATTTGAATTTAAAAATTAAAATTTGTAATTGTGAAAGGGAAACCTTGAAAGAATTCTATGTTACCCCCCTTTCTTTAATGTTTTCTTTTTCTTTATTTTTACATTAAAGCTTGTAAATCAAATAAGCAATTGAATCATGCTATAAGTGAATATTTCTCTCTCTCTCTCTCTCTTTCTTTTGAATGCAAATAGCTGCATCAATAATTTTATTTAACAATTATATAGGGTTAATATTATTTTTATAATTTAAGAGTTATGTATTGGTAGAAATTATTAATAGTTATTAAAAAATGGGATTTTTTTTTCCTACATTCCTTCATTTTTGGCTTTTATCTTAATAATACTATGAACCTCTATTCACAAGTGACTGAATGATTTTTGTTTGACTGAGTTGTGTGTTAAAAATATAACTGTACAAATCATTCATAGAGAGCCCATGCCCATTAGCACCTTGTGTCTTTCATACAGTGAATCGTTTTCGAGTTTTCTAATAAAGAGTTGAGTTACCAATTGTTAGAGTCTGCTTATTTTTTCTCTACTTTCTTGATAATTTTTCTGTGAAATAACACTCATTGTTCCTTATTATATTAGTCTAAGAGCGTTATTTTCTCTTGTGCTGTATATGATTCTAGGTACTTCTTTAAAAGGGTAAAATAAGTTTATAGATATACATATTACAGTTTATAATTTCACACCAATATTTAGTTTATAAATTATTGTAGAAATATGTATAGTTAAAGCTGAAAAGATAGGAGAAATGTGGTAAAATCATGTTTCAAGTTGTTGGTGCCAGTAAATATATTTTTTGAAAAAGTATTACTGCATGGTCCCCCTGATTATTAGGCACATTTTACAAAGAAGGGGGGGGG
>JAOUZG010000678.1:5211881-5224437 GCA_026289955.1 Argiope argentata | reverse complement strand
TATATATATATATATATATATATATATATATATATATATATATATATATTTGTGTTCAAATTTTCAATCGTTATTAAAATAATTTTTATTCATCCAATCAAATTCAAGAAAATTTTTAAAACTTATAGTGGGTGACATTTGATGTTAATAAAGTTTTTTCAAATAATAATTCATTAATTTCTTATTAATTAATTAAAGACTAACTTTCCTGCCTAAAATCTTCACTTTTCCGCCGCCAAATAAGTAATGAATTCGGTTTGTTTTTACCCCACACTAATGAAGTTAGGCTTAACATGTTTTTGGCCGATTATTTTAAACGATTCTGTTTATTTTCATAATGTTTGATGCATTTAAAATTAAACATTGTTCAATAATCGATTTTCCGAATTAAAATAATACAGAATAAAGAAAATTAAAAATCTCTAATCTGTGTTGCGTTACGTCAACTGGTGTAGGAAATTCACGCATTTTGCGTTGCCACAACTAGCTTTTAATCCTCAGTTGGCGTTGAAAATTCAATGCAAGTATAATTTTTTGTTCAGTTATTTATAGTAACTGTTATTGTTAGGCCGGGATAGCCTGATTGATAGGTCAGTGGATTCGCATCCCTTGGACTACGAGTTCGAACCTTCCAACCGAAGTTTCTCCATGTATGGTGGACATTAAATCTGTCGTGGTCGCGAAGTTCTCCATGTGGAGAGTAATATTACTGGGGGTACTGGGTTCAGAGTTTATCGTTCTCTGTTTCAGATCTAAATTACGATCTGTGGATGAACGAATGAAATGCATGAATGAAGTACGTCCCATAAAAAAGATTTGTGACGTATGTGAGCTAGACGTCAGGCATCTTCCTTTGGATGCTCAGGGGTCCATAGCCTCAGAATCTTTTCTCCAGGGGGGCACCTCGCAATTGGGGTCAAAATGCTTCCGGTATGGTGGTTGGTTCTCGCCTACCCGTTGGGTACACTAATAGGCTGGGATTAGACTCTTCCCATCGATGACTGGATATATTTCCTTCGGGGAGGGTTGTACCGTGGCCGGTGATGGTCTTTAGAACTCAACCACAGTTCCCGCCAATTGTTGCGTTGGTCCGGTCATTCAGTGCTTATGGTTAATCCGTGTACCTTCGTGGCGGGTCGGTGAGTCTGTTCTATGACTACCCTCAGAAGCTTTCCTCCAGGGGGGCATCTCGCAATTAAGGTTGAGCTGCTTCCAATATGTTGGTTGGATCTTGCCACCCTTGGTGGGTACTGTAATAGGTGGAGGGTGGAATCCTCTTATCGATGACGGGATGTACTTCCTACGGGGAGGGCTGTACCGTGGCATTAGAAATTTGTTCTAACTATGTATATACACTGTTTTAACTGAATCTATTTTGGCTTTCCTACAAGTATCGCCTTATGGCTTAAGAGTAATATTTAATTTCTTCAGTAGAATTTTCCATCTTTCTGGAGATGAAAAAAATAAGCAGTATAAGTGTTGAATATCCTCCAAAATTAACAACATTTACTGCAAGAAGTGGCATCTCAAATTAATAAGTTAAAAGTGTATAAGACAAGTCACATAAATTGCATAAGGGTTTCGAGCAATTACTCTAGATTATTTCCTTTCATGTTTCTACCATTGTCGTATGCCTTTCCTCAACAATCTATGATACCTACTAAATCAAGCTCACTTAATATTTACAATAGAACCTTTGCCAGTCCTTCTCCCATCAGTTACTTCAATTGTTGTTTTTGTTGTTACTTATGGCACTTGCCATGGACAGGCCCCCCGCTTATACATCAGTAGATTTTAAGCCGGTTATATATGTCTCTTGTTTTACAAGTAGCGCCATCTAGGGCCAAGAGTACGACTTAGCTACACACACGCCACAGCCCTTTTTAGGGGCGGACTACATTCATGCAAAGTCATTCCTTCATCTCAGATCGTAATTTAGACTTGGAACAGAGAACGATCACTTCTGACCCAGTAGCCCCCAGTGATATTACTCTCGATATGGAGGATTTTGCGACCACGAACAGATTTAACGAGCTCCAGCCGCCACACACTCGCGGAATCGTTTGGCCGGTGAGCTTCGAACCCGTAACCTAAGGAGTACGAGTCCAACGCTCTCCCAACCAGGCCATCCCGGCCCAGTTACTTCAATGAACCCTATAAACGATCCATTTATATTATAATTCTATCTCTTCAAAACTTACATGCCTAATAAAGATTGAAGTTTAGTTTTTTATGGGAAATGTCTGAAGTAGAATCCATTTCGTTACGGTGATACGTTGCTACTTTTGCATCGTTTTTCATTTTGCTAAGCACTTCTTTTCCTAACCCAGGAATAATTTATTCTTTTGATGCATTATGCACATTTTTTAAAATTCTCTTTATATGATCCATAAGCGAATAGTCGTATTTATTTAATAATTCAATTAAAACAAAAACAATTCCATTATTAGGCGTTCCTATTATTTAATGGTTCCTCGAAGTGGAAGATTTTTGAATGCTAAAAATAGAATCATGCCTACAATTCTTCGAAACAGTAATTCAAGTCTTTCGTTTCCTTATTTGTATTAACTTGATTTGTTTTATCAATAGTCGATCATAAATTAAGTCGTTTCTATAATCCTTCCCAAGCACTGAATGAATTAAGTGACAAGTAGAACCCTCATGATCTTGATTTACAGTTAATAACTTTCTCCAGTTATTATAGACGTCTATAAATCGTGCAGATTTTTCATTTCCTCTGGAAAATAATGTACAGTAAAATCTGAATACCGATTCTTTCTGTTCTGAATAAATCACCAAGCTGCGAAGCTGCATTTCACCATTTGGCTCATTTTTTTAAGTTGTTAAATAGTGGGAAATGATTTGCTTTCAGCACTCTTTGCAAAAACTCCATTGTATTACACAAATCTGTTCTTACATAAAACGCATTAAAATCATGAGTTATAATGCTGGTTCTTTGAACCTGAATCACTTATATTTGTATAAACATGTGGTTCTTCAAAAATTTGCTCTTTTATTGGACGATTGTGTAGTATGTATGAAACTTTCTTCAATAGTTCTAGCTTGAATTGTAGCTTCGGAACTCGAAGGAATTCCATTGCCCAAATTACTCCGTAAACAAATAAGCAGATCTACTCATGACTTTTTCAAATTTAGCTTCTCTAGCTCTCCCCCTTTTTTTTTTTTTTTTTTTTTTTTTTTTTTTTTGAAACCCAAGTCCTGACATTCAGAGGAATACTTTCTTGGCATAGAAATGATTATATCTAACAATATTAAATATTTTATATTATGAACGATAAAAATATTGTTTGCAATTTAATCTTGTTAAATGTGGCAAATTAAATTTACTTATATTTACATGTTGCACTCTTTCACTAAATCAGGGATGCTCAAACTTTTTATGATGAGGGGCCAAAATATGGAAAAGGATCATGTCGAGGGCCAAAGCAGCACATGAATGTTAAAACAGGTTATAAACGTGAAAACACTGTTTTTTATTGCAATACGCATGAATTACAATTATTACTTTATTTTACTCATGCATACATTATGCAATAAAAAAATGAATAAAACGCAAACATTATGCATATAATTAAATTACTTTATCTCCCCCCCCCCAAAAAAAAAGGTTCGTTCTAAAATGGCGGCAAACTTGAAATAGAATAACAGAGGAAAAAATTTTGGTAATTATACAGAGAAGAATTTTGAGAAAAATATTAATTATCAAAATTAGAAAAAATTAATGAGATGGCTGGGCCTGAATATTTGAAGTTATGGATTTTATGTTGGGCTTAAGATTGGTTGTGGCAATACTTAGAACAGCAGAAAGGTTCTCATCTGTTTCTCTATTTCTTATCTTATCTTTGATTTGTTTCACTTCATTAATGTGAAAGTATGCTCACAAATGTAAGTGCTGCCAAAGAAAGTTGCACATGCAGCTGCATTTTGTTTTAAGAACGAATATTCCTCAGCTAAGTCTTTATAAAATTTTAATATCGGTTTTCATTTGAACTGATTTTTGAAAAAATCAGAATTCTGTAAATCAGTTACGGCTAACAACATGCTCTCATCCGCTAGATTTACATCAACAGAAAATGGAGAAGAAAACACATCAATTTTTGTTCAGCACTTTTCAAAATCTGTAAACTGATCATCAAATGCATTATACAAGATTTGAATTTGATCCTCATACTTCATTTTTATGAGTGGAAATTTTTCACGTCCTATACGAAAACTCGTACTCGCTCGCAGGTAGAACTGAAAAGCCGCGTAATAAAAAGTAAATAAACTTAATGAACAACTGTAAATTATTTATTCTGATGTAGAATCGTTTTCTTTTCAGATATTTTTCCTCTTTGAAAAAGTCTCATTTCATTTTAAATTAGTCTCATTTAATTAACAACATTAGCAGGATAATCTCAAAAGCTACGCGGGCCAATTTTTACCCCCGGGCCATAGGTTGTGCATCCATGTACTAGATTCCATTATATCTGTAAGCTTCATATATTTCAAAACCCATCGATTGTTCCAGTTAACCCTTGGCGGTCCCATGTCGAGTGTGACTTGACATTCAAGACTGTGCATCATTTTGACGTTTTATTTATTTATTTTTCAAATGTAATTGTTAAAAACGCTTAGATGATGGTTAAGAGATGTAGATTAATTTTTCAAAGAAATTCGACTGAAAAGAATTTTATATATTTATTTTTCATGGCTTTCTTTTATCTTCTTTGTATTAGGTGAATAATTTGGCATCTAATTATTTTTCGGACCGCAAAGGGTTAAATGCTTTCATTTTTTCTTTCCATCCCGATATTATCTTTCAAAACATTATTTTAGTTTTTTATTATGTTGGGGCCCCCGGCATCCCCCCCCCCAGATGGCCGGCCCCGACTACAGAACGAATATTTGTTAGTCGGTGACAAATTAAAGCATTTTAAAATATGCCTTAAAGCTCCCGTGTAGAGTCAGAAACTGGGTGAATTAAAAATTTGTTTCAAAGCAGTTAGCCTTTACGCATCTCTATGGAAAGGTATCTACTAAATTATGATTTGAATGCTCAATATTCTTGTTATATGAATATAACTGAATTTAATGAAAAATTTCAATACTAGGCGAATGATATTATATTTTCTAATAAGAAATCATTTTTTTAAAAATTTTTTCAGGTCGCCCAGAAATAAGAAAGGAAATCGATGAGAAGCCCGATGAGTTGTTGGATCGACTGAAAATCGTAAAAGTTACATCCGAAGGTTCGACTGAGGTACGGGATATTTTCTCTTTTAAAAGTTTGCTTTATGGATATGCAATGATAATTAGATAAAAATGTGTTGATGGTTTTTTTTTAAGAATACGGTTGATAAATCTGTATGCAAGGTGTCCCTGAATTTATGGACTTGTGATGATTGCTATATGAGTCAATTAATATCCTTCAAGCTGAAGGGTCACTTTTGCTTGATCGGTATTATACTCGGCTACTAACCATAAGATTGGGAGTTCGAGCCTAGCGCCATCCGCTACACTCCTACAATGGTGAACCCGACGACCGACCTTGGATAAACGCAACCTTCGCCATTAGCTTCGTTCAATTGTCGTGGCGCCCTCTATCGGCGACTCAAAGCTCTAGACGCGCATTAAATACGACAATTGTTAACTCCACCACCACTTCACATAAGTATCGTTCGCCAAACTCACTGGGGGATACTCTGTGGTGATTTCTATATGAGCCAATTAATATCCTTCGAGCTGAAGGGTCCCTTTTGCTTGAACGGTATGATACTCGGCTACTAACCATAAGATTGGGAGTTTGGGCCTAGCACTATCCGCTAATCACCTATAGACCAATATTTAAGAGTAGATAAAATGCGTATAAAAAAGCCTTTTTTTTGTTACAATGTGGAAACAGAAAAGAAAAGTGTTGACAGAGACCATCATCCGGTTTCTTGATATAAAGCAAGTAATATAAAAAAGAACAATTATTTAAAATCAATTCCTACTTAGGTTATTAGGAAAATTTGTATTTTAGTTACTTTTTATTAAATAATCACAATTGTTGTCTCGTGTTCCGCTTTACAACGGAAGGAGGGATGCATTAGTTTCTGAGGGTTCACTCATACATCATAATTAATATCTGGAACAGAGAATGATCACTTCTGACCCAGTATTATTCTCAACATGGAGGACTTTGGGATCGCGACAGATTTAACTTCCGCCTCACACACACACAAGGAGAGTCTTCAGCTGGCGGGTTCGAACTCATAACCCAAAGGATGCGAACCCAACGCTCTACCAATCAGGCTATCTAGTCCCAACAATTACAGTTACTATAAATAATTGATCAAAAAATTATACTAGTATTAAATTTTCAACGCCAATTGAGAATGCAAAGCCAATTGTGGTATCGCAAAATGCATGAATTTTCGACACCAATTGAGATAATGTCATACAGATTAGAAATATTTAATTTCCTTTATTCTGTATTATTTTAATCCGAAAGTACTTCAAAAGGAATCGGAAAAATAGATTAATTAACACTGTTTGATTTTAAATGCATCAAACATTATGAAAATAAGCAGAATCGTTTAAAATAATCGGCCGAAAACATGTTAAGCCTAACCTCATTAGAGTAGGAGGGGGGGAGGTAAACAAAATGAATTCGTTTCTTATTTGGCGGCGGAGGAGTGGAGATTTTTGGCGATAAAGTTAGTTTTTAATTAATTAATAAAAAATTAATTTATTACCATTTGAAAGAGCTGTATTAACATCAAATGTTCACCCACTAGAAGTTTTAAAAAATTTACTTGAAGTTGATTAGATGAATAAAAAGTATTTTAGTAACGATGGAAAATTTGAACAAGATATATGTTTGTGTTCTATTTGGGAATAATTATGTCATAATTGATGCTTAAATGGTTTTATTTCACTTTTCTATTTTTATATCGGGGAAGGGGATTGAAGTTCTATAGATTTCGTTGCCAGGAATTTGTGGAATGCCATGATTTAGAAGGGATCATGGCACCCAAAAATCTCTGAAATTTCTTACCTATCAACTACAAAAGAATTTCTTTAAAAAAACTAAAAAAGTCCATTGAAGGAAGACAATTTGCACAGGGAAATTCCAGTGCGTCCCAGGTTAATAGACGCTTCAGGGGTTTTTATAGATAACGTCCCTCGCTTCTGATGTAGCAACACAAGCAGGATAGTCAGTTTTTGCAGAATGAAATAACCCTAGAAAGAAACACTGTTGATGAGTTTTTTTTTTTTTTTTTTTTTTTCGTTATAAGATACTGACATCGAACAGTATCATATATGTGATAGCAGCCCGCTCAGTTTGTAATTTGTTTTATTTTTTCTTCATTTCAAAAACAATAAATTAGAACCAATCAAAGTGTTCAAGAATCGTCCGTAAGAAGATTTAGTCGGAATAAACGAAATAAAAATGTAAAGAGTTTTTTTCTATATGTTAGAACAGGATGTTGTTTTGGTTAGAAGTCTTTGAAACCGCAAAACCCGTAGGCAACAAATTAGCAATATATCGCTTTTGAAGCATCGATTTTTCATTTTTAAGATTAATAAATAATGCAAAAGTTTGGCGACTTATCGCCAAAAAAATCCTTTAAAAACAGTAATTTAATTTGTAGTTCATAAGTTTAAGTCAATGCCAACGTTGTTAATTTTTTTTATCATGTGAAAATATAATATAGTGTTGGTTTGAGGTTCTTGAAGCCACAAAATAATTGGGCATGAAATTGGCGATTTATCGCTTATGAGGCATCCGTTTTCAACTTTTAGGGTTATAAGAAAATGGTAAAGATGGTGGTCACATTCGGCGACTTATCACCAATAAAAACTTACAACTTAGCGCGAATGTCCACCATGTACTCGATTCTCGATATATCGACGCATGCGTACTCTGAGAGTCATATGATTGTTTCAAACCTGTTAAAATTGGTCAATGACTTAATTAAGACAAACATAAATTAGTTAAGACAAACATTGCCTTAACATAATAAAGATGATAACATGAAATTTAGAACAGCAAATTCCATTTTTTTTGTAATTTTTATTCTTAAAAAATGATGTATAAATAAATGTACAGCTCAATAAAAGAAAATAAATGATAGACTATCCAGTATTAAGGTTGCTAGAACTACTCTGTTTGTTTGTTTACCATATTGGCGATAACTCAGGGGTACACTAAATTAGCATTCAGCAACCATTTATTCTGTATCGTGCAGCCTCCAAGATGTCCAATTTTTAGCGAGTTTTTAAAAAGTTGGCAAGTTTTTTATGTAACCATCAAAATTATAACTGAAGAAAAGTTAACACAAAAAATTAAAGTTTCGATAACAGACATTAATCTTAAGCTGGATCCCAAATCTTCGATTGGCTAACTATCTATCGATTTTTCTATTTTATTTTTCTTTGTACGGAGCGAATTATAACTACATCGCAATTTTTTTGGCTCCAATTAAATTCGCCATTATGAAGCCTAGATAACTCTTTAAGAATGCTCTGTTATTATTGATTAGGAGCAATTTAAAATTGTATAATAAAAATAATACGATATTTAAAAAATATTATAATATTTCTTTTTTGTGATATGATATTAATTCATCAAAACTAGTTGACTTGTTTGAATTAATCTTATTAACCAGTTAAGTGCGCTCGACGTGTATACACGTTGGACCAAACCTCTACAGCGGTGCGGTTGACGAGTATACTCGTCGTGTAAAATGAAAAATTACCAATCACTATAAAAACTCGAAATCTCAATAAAATGCCATACGAATATTATCTCGTGATATGTTCCCTTTATATTACCAATACGACCTCTATGTATTTCATATCGAAGGGGGTTTCGCGTATCAAAACTAATTGCATACGTAACCCGCGATTTGGCCCGAAGATATGTCGTTTGCTCAAATCAAAAAAAAAAAAAAAAAAAAAAAAAAAATGGAAAACGCAAGGAAACAAGGTTTTGGTGTACGACCTGTGAAGTCGAATTATGCGTAGTACCGTGTTTTGAAACATATCACACAAACATAGATTGGAATTTTGTAAACTATTTCCTCATTTTTCTTGTTTATTCTTGCTATCTTCAATTTTTCTTGTTTATTTAATATTATTATTTTTTGAAGGGCCGGGATGGCCTGGTTGGTAGAGCGTTAGATTCGTACTCCTTAGGTTACGGGATCGAAACTCTTCGGCCAAAAGATTCCCCGAGTGTGTGGCGGCTGACGCTCGTTAAATCTGTTCGTGTTCACAAAGTCCTCCATGTCGAGAGTAATATCACTGGGGGTACTGCGCCAGGGTTGATCGTTCCCTGTTCCAGATCTAAATGACGATCTGAGATGTATGAATGACTTTGCATGAATGTAGTCCGCCCCTAAAAAGGGTTGTGACGTGTGTGTAACTAAGTCGTACTCTTGGCCCTAGATGGCGCTACATGTAAAAAACAAAGACGCATTTCTTAGGCTTGAAATCTGTTGATCGTATCAGCGGGGGTTTGTCCGCGGCAAGTTCCATTAGTCACAACAATGCAACATTTTTTTTTTGACAATTTTCAAGCCCTTTGTAAGAATAAGGCATTTAGAAACGAATTGTTAGTTTATTTGAGAAATAAAAATGTAATCCTTCCCCGTTTTTCGTAAAACGTGTTACGGTACCATTTGCCTTGCGTTCGACGTGTATGCAGGTCGTTGCTTGATTTTAATTCCACACCCTGTGGTGATCTTTTGAAACTGAGTTCCACAGTTAACTGGTTAATATGTCATTTTCGACGATTATTTCAATTTCATTTATACTAAATCGATAAATTTTGATTTTTAAACTCTGTAAAATTACATAATTTTGATTTCTAACACTTATTTATATGCCTCTTTGCTACCAGAAGGTATTTGTCTTAGAATTTTATGATTGTTAAAAAATCAGTGTTAGTAGTTCATGCAATTGGAAATAATTTAAATTTACTTTTAGTAATAAATGTATTTATAATATCTTATTATTAGTAAAATTGCAGAATTTTATGTTGAGCGAAAGAAGCTAGTTAGTATTAGGTAATGGTTTTAAAAGAGTCGTAACATGATTCTGGAAGTTGGCGCGGAATGAAATTGGAATGTATCCCTCTAGCATTGTACAGCTTGTCCCTGCAAGGCCTGATAAACGCCACTCAGCCAGATTCGTTGTTTGCAATACATAAAAATTACCCAAAGAACACTTCCTCTACGACTCATGGTTTTCGAGGAAAACGCGAGAGAAAATATGACGTCATATCCGGTGTACGGAAAAATATTTATACGAAACATGGACATCAGTACTTGTATAATTTTAAATTGGAAGATGCTTGAAACGTCACCCACACATATGGAGGGATGCGTCGTCCAATGATTGACACTGCACGTTTTAACATCGTAATGTCCACAAAAGTAAATGCTCTGTGGAGACGAATGGACTAAGTCCTTTTCTGAAGTAACTGGGTCTCCATAAACCGATTCCTGTACATGGTCCCATAGCAAGAAATCTAAAGAGTAAGATCTGGAGATCGTAGTGGCCATGAAACAGGATCCCGACACCCAATCCAGCGGTCTAGTAAAGGTTTTTTCATAAACAAGATATGGCGTCATATATTTTCTCCCATATTTTTTTTTGAAAACTATTGGTCTTAGAGGTACAATTCTTAAGCATTTTTTTATGTATCTGGCTGTTTAAAGTTTATCCGGTCCTGCTGGGACACCCTGTGTAATGTAAAGACACGAGGGACTAATCTTTGTCCACCTCTTCAGATGGATAGCAATTACCCTTTTGTTGGAAAACTTCGGCATTAAGGCTCTAAAATCCGAATTCTTTTGCCTCTCGTACTTCTTTCTTAAATGATGCAAAGCATGTTTCAACCTGCTATTGCGAATAATTAGTTTCGGTAAATCACTTCAATTGACATTAAACATATATCTGTTTAATCGGTATCGTATTTAATATTTAAGACGATAACCGTAGCTACTATGCAATTTTAGAACTAAGATGATATAAATAAGTATCATTATGTTTGTAATGTAAGATTAAATTTATACTGAGACTGTGTGTGTAAGTGTGGTGGTTCTGTGGTCCTATAATGACCGTCTATATAGTCACACCAGTAAATAGTTCATGTTTTATTTCTTCTTAAATAAATTATTCGTTTTAAGCTTTTATTTTTTCGGACCCAATCTTTGGAGACTTTTATCTGTTGCCATTCCACTGCAGCGACTCTATCGGCAAACTACTGAATTTCAAGCCATAGTATAAGATATGCCTTGAAAACCTTTGACCGCCAGATGGCGCGGTAACCGAGTGGAATGTTGGGAAAGATAAGCTTCGAAAAAGAGAGTCGGTGGACGAGGATTTTCCAAGCTATTCCCAACCTTAAAAATGCAATTAGCGAAATGAAATCACGTCTGACCTCCTGAAAAAACTTTTCATTCTCTTCGAATCACTAAGTCAGAACTCAAATCCATAAAATTTCTCCTGTTCAAGTCTTAAATAGTCATTTTTTAAACCTACCGCCAACCAATAGCAGAGCAGCTCTCTTCCTCACCACGCCTCCACCCCTCGTGGGTAGCTCAATGTATCTCTCCAGTCTATGCCAGTCTCCTGTTTGCAGTGTCGCATGAAGCATCTCCCAAGTCGAGGCTGGGCGCCTCGAAAATCAACCTCATAATCTGTGGACGAGGAGGCAGTAGTCTGTTCGAGTCGCCAGGATGATGTGTTGACTATTTAGCTATGAACTCTATTTTCTACTATTAATTGTTTTGTAGTGTATTTGTTTTGTGCGGTGTTATACTGTCCTGTGTTGTGATATCGTAGAGAAACATTAAACGGTGTCCGGCACTTATGATTTATCTTTCCGTCTTCAGTGCAATAATTGCAATATATTTGTTTCTTCTCCTTCTACAGAATCCAGCGTCGAAGCGGCCCTTACCACAAGACCGGCATGCAGTAGGAACTCCCACTTTTGGTTTCGAAGAGCCGAAGCACATACCGCAAGGAAAATGCTCCCTGAAGCAAGCTCTGGATTTCATCACGAAGCATCAAGACGATCCAAAAACAAACTCCGCCAAATCCATTGCCGAAGCTCACTCCATGAAGGAAGCCGACGTGGAAAACATCGTGAAATACTTTCGCGTTTTTGAGCTTTACGTGTCGAGGGAGTCGAAAACGAATGTAGCGAAATCCACGTTGGAGAGCCTTGGAGTGGGTAAAGTGGTCACCCCGATGTTCAAGCCTAAATTTGCGCATTTGGAACCATCGAATGTTCCGAATGAGCTGCCAGAAAAGAAATGAAAATTTTCAAGGCTTCTAGAGCTTAGGTCATTACATTAACAAATCAGTTTTTAGTTCAGTCTAGTTTTTATGTTATTTAAAATATAGCTGAGGGAATTTTTAGTTTTCATTCTCATAAAAACTGAATGTTTATGGCTGATAAATCGTATGGAATCCTGTTATAATCAATAAATAAAATTCTTTCAAAATGTTTCTTTTCTTCTAATCATTTTTTAATTCCTATTATTTACTCACACTT
>JAOUZG010000678.1:5196985-5211481 GCA_026289955.1 Argiope argentata | reverse complement strand
TTAAGACTAAACAAAATCACAACATTCAACTTATTTACAAAAGAGAAAAGATTTTACTTAAAAGATAGCAGAGCATTATTTCGATTAAAGGTGGGGGCACCAATAGCCCTAATTTTAGGCCTAGTGCATCCGTTTAACGGAGAAAAACCCTTTCACATTCCAAGAAGAGAGAGGTTCCTTAAATACAAAGTCGGTACTCTGACGTCACTAACAGATGACGTATGAATTGAAATGACTGGTGTCTCCATCTTTTACAACAATTGGGAATTAATTAAATCGATATGTAGAGTTATATTTTCACCAGTTTCGAAAACATTTAAAAATAATTTATTTTGGTTAATTGGGGATTATTTAAAGTTCTTAACATTAAATCCTACATATATATATATATATATATATATATATATATATATATATATATATATATATATATATAACTTGTTCAAATTTTTAATCGTTATTAAAATACTTTTTATTCATCTACTCAAGTTCAAGTAATTTTTTTAAAACTTGTAGTAGATGGCATTTAATATTAATACAGCTTTTTCAAATATTAATTTACTAATTTTTTATTAATAAACTAAAAAAAATTTCTTGTCTTTATAATAGTTCTTTATAGTAGTTGTTATAATAGTTCTTTATAGCGTTGAGATATTAAATGAAATATAATTTTATTCAATTCCTGCCATTAGCTCACGTATATATATCTTGTTCAAATTTTCAATCGTTAATAAAATACTTTCTTTTCACCCAATCAAGTTTAAGTAATTTTTTTAAAACTTGTAATGGATGACATTTGATGTTAATACAGTGTTTTTAAATATTAATTCATTAATTTGTTATTAATTAATTAAAAAATAATGTCCTCGCCTTTTTAGTAGTTCTTTATAGTGGTTGTAATTGTTAGGTCGGGATAACTTGTTTGGTAGGGCATTGGATTCGCATCCCTTGTGCTGCGAGTTCGAACCTGGTCACAAAGTTCTCCTTGTCGAGAGTTATGCCACTGGGGGTACTGAGTCAAAGGTTATTGTTATTCGCGTGTTCAGGGGTCCTTACTCTCAGGGGCTACTACACCCCCTCCTTCCGTTGTAAAGCGGATCACGAGAACAACAATTGTAATTATTTAATAAAAAGTAACTAAAATAAAAAAATTTCTAATTTCCTAAATTTTTCCTAATATCCAAAGTAGGAACTGATTTTAAAAAATCGTTTTTTATATTACTTGTTCTCACGCACAGAGTGACGTATTCTTTTCTAATATTAAAACTTGTAGATTACTAATTTTAAACTTTCAGAGAAATAACGTGTATTTTTTAAAAATTTATTTCGTTGAAAATCTTTTATGCCTAAATAAAAGCCTGAAAGAAAATAAATCTGATGGATGACCTTTATTTTAGGATTTGTATTGATATGACTAAAACGCCTTTTTTTATTTAAATGTTATTTTTTTTATCATATTAAAACATGATTTTGTTTTGGGAATGAGATTTTTGGAATCAATAAAAATCTGTAGGCGAAAAATAGAAATTTAATTATCTGCACGAGCATCTCAAAAAAATCAATTTTTAATTACGTGTTGTCATTGCATTTACAAAAGCTCTGATTATAAAAATAAGTTAATGACTACAACAAATAAAACCTAAAAAAATGTCATTTTGAGCACTTGATTGTATGAAATGAAATAAATATAAAATGTGATATTTTTTAAAACAATAAATGCGAGACAAAGTTTTTTGGATCGTTTGCAATGCTAAAGTGACTCATTCAGTGAAACGATTAAAATAAATTAAAATATAATTTAACTTGTACGAGCACGTGGTGCTTGGCCGTTCAAGAAATGATGTTCTGATATGATACATAGAAATATGAACAGCAGATTTCATTTTAATCTTTTTAAATATTATTCTGCTTAAAATTACTTCTGAGCTTAAATTTTGCTTTTTTTTACAGGTGACATATTGGAACTATTTTATGTCAGAATGACTCGCAATATTTTACTGCTTCAGTGTATCAAATTTTTCGTTCAAAACTGCTTGCATAGGTTTGTTAAAATGAAAGAAAAAAGTATTTAGTTTTGGGGGACAAGTTCCAGAAAATTGCTTGAACTAAAAGCAATGTAAGAACTTTATTCGTCCCTGTTTGTCGGATTTCATCACATATGCGGCAATAATTTACAATTTTTAAGTAAATATCATGTATAGAAATTAAGCCACCAAATTTGTTGCGATTTGAATTGTCCATATAAATACAGGCAAAACATAAATTACCAAGTGTCAACCCTTTTAATGATTTATTTCAGCGTTTTTTTCTAATCCTTAATTCTGGTGACAAAACCATATCGCAAATTTCATTCATCTAGCTGATTGCGTTTGTGTGTTGCTGAGCTAGCATATAGTAGAATTTCGTCTAAAATGTGATCCAAATTTTCAATTTGGGTTTAAATAAATACCAGATTTCATTTGTCTAATTTGCTTCATTTTTGAGTTATCATTCTCACAGGCAAATTTCTCAAAAACTATTTTATTCGTGTGTATGAATCAAAAACTGGAAATTCAATAGTTATGGCAATTACAATATTCTTTACCTTTATGATTCATTTAAAAAAACACCTTATTTTGCTTACGCAATATTTTCGACCTCATTCCTAAGCCAATATCATGTTTACAAAAAATAAAATTGCACTGCGAAGCTAAGTTAATCAGTTTTCTACTAAAAATAATAGTTGTCAAAGTCATGTTGATTTATAAATGTGTTCGACTGATGAAATACCAACAAAAAAATAGTTTCGCAATCGCAAACCGATTATTTGCTTAGAAGAATCTATCATTGGAAATAATTTCGCTGAAAAGCTAGAAGCTAGGGGTAAAAAGGGTTTCATTGTGATCATTTCTACTCAAAAGAATCTGTGTCTAATGAGAGTAAAACTAGAATGATTGGATTTGTGATTCGATTGCATGCCTTAAAAAACTGGTTTTTCCGATTTAACTATAAAAATTTATGTGTTGGCATGCTCATTTTGCTTGTTGAGCAATCGTATTCAACAGGTAGGTAGGCAGATTTCTAACGGATGTATTTCATCCGAAATTTGATTGAAATCTTACATTCTTTTAATTATTTAGGGTTCTGAATTCATCGTTTTTCTTTATTTCTTCTCTTTTTTTTATCATGTCAGAACATGATGCTGTTTTTTGATGAGGTTTGTAGCGTCAACAAAAATCCATAGGCGAATAAAAAAAAAAATCCGCAGGCGAAAAAATGAAATTTTATTATCTGCATTCGCATCTCAAAACATCAGTTTTTATTCACGTGTTGCCATTGCATTTACAAAAGCTCTGATTAAAAAAAAGTTAATGACTACAGCTAATAAAAACCTATAAAAATGTCATTTTGAGCACGCGATCATCTGAAGTGAAATAAATAGAAATGTGATATTGTTTTAAAACAATCAATGCGACGCAAAGATTTTTTTGGATCGTTTGCAGTACTAAAGTGATCCATTCAATGAAACAAAGTAATTGAATAAAAATGTAATTTAACTTGCACCAGCACGTGGTGCTTGGCCGTTCAAGAAATGATGTTCTGACATGATACACTGAAATATGCCTGGCAGATTTCATTTCAATCTTTATTATTATTATTTTTTTGAATTTTTAAAAGTATATAAATATTTGTCACTATTTTTAAAACGTGAACATTTTTTTAAAACACTTTTTATCTAACACTATCCGCCTTTGGCGACTTTCTGTTTTGCCGCAATGATTGGTCGCTAAAATTTGTAAGCTTATATTTTATGAAAATGTGTCCCTTAACAGCGTCTACAGCAAAATAGTTTTTTAAACATTTAGAAATCCCCATGAGCACTACTTATTATCACACAGGATATACAACACAGTAAGTATATACAAGACATTACATACAGAAATCACTGTCAGTACAGACGGGGAACAACCATGACCGAAGCAGGACTCGAACCTCAGGACGCCAGACGCGCTACCCCGGAGCCAGGACGTAGGCAGCAAAATAGTTTGAAGTTTCAAATTTTGATAGTTATATAAATCATACTATTATATGTCTTAAGTTGATTTTGTTCATTGTGCTATTTCTTTCTAATTTTCTGTCGCCCCCCCTGTAAAATTTGAATATTAAATTAAAGTAAAAATGATGATGATGGGTGGGTAGCTAGAAAGAGAGAGGGAGGGGAGGGGGCTAAATACAAACTTTGTTCTTATATCTTCAACAGAAGAAAAAAAAAGCAATCACATAGTTGAAAAAATAATGAAAACCTTTGAACTTCCCAATTAAGCAAAATAAATAAATAAATAAATAAAAGATTAAAATGAAATCTGCTGTGCATATTTCAATGTATCAAGTCAGAACATCATTTCTTGAACGGCCAAGCACCACGTGCTCGTGCAAGCTAAATTATATTATTATTCATTTTAGTTTGGTTTCATTGAATGAGTCACTTTAGTATTGCCAAAGATCCGAAAAAAACTTTGTATCGGATTTATTGTTTAAAAAAATTGTCACATTTCCTATTTATTTCATTTCCTATAATCACCTGCTCAAAATGACATTTTTCTAGGTTTTATTTGCTGTAATCATTGACTTATTTTTTTTAATCCGAGCTTTTGTAAAGGTGAAGACAACGCGTTATTAAAAGCTGATTTTTTGAGCTGCTCGTGCAGATAATAAAATTTCAGTTTTTCACTTACGTTTTTTTTCTTCTTTCGTCTACGTATTTTTGTGTACCTCATTCCCAAAATAACATCATGTTCTGACATGATAAAAAATATTTCAATTTATTTGCGTTGAAAATATTTAGGTTTTTATTTTTAGAATAGTTTTATTTTCCAATCTGTGGAACAGTGAACGTTGTTTTTATCACATAATATGCTTCTTTTAAATATACATTGTAATAATTGATTACAATATTACTGCGAATGTAGAATCTACTTCCGTTGGGATTCTTTTTATGATTTGATCATCGATGTGGGGATGAACTATCCTTTAGTAGAAAAAAACGACGACGTTTATCAACAAAAAGAACACGAATACACAGACGAGAAATATATACAACCTAGACGGAAACAAGCAGCATATAGCAGCACACTGCAACAAACATTAATTTACAAATCGTAAACTATAGTAATAACAACCACACACATAGCGGCCAGATAGAATCCATCAGGAGAGGCAATTCTCAGGGGTTCGCTTTACGGTTTCCAAAAACGGCAGAAATTCTCACTGTCACCTCGCTTTAGTAGTATTCAACTACCAACTCACTATTACACGTAGTTGCTCCTCACAGGACTCGATGCTGCTTATACAATAGAGAACAGAACACGACACACATCTGTTTGCACTCTGCACTGACATCGATATCCTTTTGAAAGCTCATTACTTGATTACGGTTACAGTTGCGATTCAGATTCTATTCATTTAGCCTTGAGACTGCCGGGTTTCTGTAGTTCCCGGGAGGCAGAGCGAGAAAGTTCTCCGGGTACTTACATATTATACCGTTGACGCTAACGGTTGCCAATAGTTTAATAATTCATTGGCGATTGATTCAAATTTGGTGACACGCCGTCGACGCCAATGAAACCAACAAAATGGCGGGCAACAGTCAAGGTTTGACTAATGGTGGTTTAGCAACTCATTGGCGACGCCTTCAAATTTTGCGATAAAGATCGACAGTCAAATATGTGTACCTTTCTCCGACCAATCAGGCGCATTTCGATTCTTATTGGATGAATCGTTGAAATTTTCTGTTTCCAGCTATATATTTTTTTGTCGCCAAATCATCGCCAAGCTCTAGGATCACTGACGCAGCATCCAATCAGCACCCACAGGGCTGATCGTAAAACGGTCTTTCCAGTGATTCAACTTACCAAACTGGGAAGAAACTTTACAGGTTTGTAATAAGATTATTTTCGGTCCAATTAATATCTATTTTTTTTCTTATATTTTTTAACTATCCAACTCTGGCTATCAACTAATTAGCCAAAAATATCGTTTGTTTTTATTTCTCTTCTGCATAATTTATTATTCACGATTTGTTCTCGAAAATATTCAGATAATGACCGAGGCTGAAAACTTGTCTATTTTAATAACTTTATGCTTGTTGTGTTCATTATATCCTTATAGAGTTATGTTCTATACAGGTTAAAAACATAATTGTTTCAGGTTATCTGTCTCTTAATTTTCTCGGTGCTGTAACTTCACACGTTTATTCTTTATGTAAACTATATAATTATTACATAAAACATTTCTGTGCTAGCTTTCAACAATGGAAGAAAATTCCGCGATTAAATATTTCAAGATACAAGGAAAACGATTAGACTTTTTGTACTATCTGAAGTTTAAAAAGTCAGCAATTTTTTTAAAAAAAATACGAAAATTCATGAAAATTTACACGATTAAAATTTATATAATTAAAAATATTATTTTTTTAAGTTTTAATTTGATATAAAAATTATTTTCGGTTTTTTTTTCGAAGGTAATTTCAGAAAAACATCAAAATTTTAATTCATTCAAATTATAATCTCGTTAAAATCGCTATGAAGTGGACATATCAATGTTCAAAATTACATATACAGCAAATTTTGTAGATCTAGATCTAACAGCCTGGAGATCCATACAAATTCACCGTTATTATAAGTAGAGATTAAAAAAATATCTATTTTTAACACTTCTTAAAAATTCATACAAAAATGGTTTTTTTTTTGTAGAATTTTTAGTTCAAAGTAAAAAAAAAGGATTAAAATGAAATCTGCTATGCATATTTCAGTGTATCGTGTCAAAACATCATTTCTTGAACGGCCAAGCACCACGTGCTCGTACGAGTTAAATTATATTTTTATTCATTTTAATCGTTTCATTGAATGTGTCACTTTAGTATTGCAAACGATCCAAAAAAACTTTGTCTTGCATCGATTGTTTAAAAAAATATCACATTTCCTATTGATTTGATTTCACATAATCGAGTGCTCAGAATGACATTTTTCTAGGTTTCATTTGCTGTAGTCATTAACTTATTTTTAAAAAAAATCTGAGCTTTTGTAAATACGATGGCAACGCGAAGGTAGTAAAATTCAAATTTTTCGCTTATGGATTTTTGTTTACCTCAAAATAACATCATGTTCTGACATGATAATAAGCAATTCGTTTCTAAAAATATCGGCCATCCTCTTCTGCAGTTCAACGGAGACCAATTTTCGTCGTACAATTTATCTCATGTTGATTCCAGAACCTAGCCCAAAGGTCATGTCTGATAAACTTTTGAGAGAAACTATTTCGTTTTTAGGAGCGGTAAAAAACACGTCTGGGGGAAGGGAGGTATGTTAGCAGGGTTTTTTGAACATTTTAAGTTTTGCCATGTGACAGGTCGGGGAGGGGGGGGGATGAATCCAGACTAAGCTATTGAAAATCGGATATTTTTGAAGTCTTTCCAGTGCTGTAATGTGCTTTTTTTTTTTTTTTGCTACTGTCACCCAAATGGGGGTTTAGAGGGGTGCATATCCCCATTTGGTGAATGGAAGCATAATATATTAATGGTCATTACATTGTTACTTGAAGATAAGTAGTTTCTTTTTCTTTGAGAGTTTGGGCTTGGGGTTAACGATAAAATATATTTTCTCTTTTGTTCCTTTATGGTTTTTTAAACGACTTTTTGACTATGCTAGTAAGAGATGGGGCAAATTAATAGAAATCCGTTATTTTTTAGGAACAAGGATATAAGGACAGACCCCCAACTCTCTACCAAAAATTATTTTCAGAAGAAACTGTCCCCCAGGATCCGATAAGAATGACATTATCACAAAAAAAGAAGACCGAAATTTATGGCTTCAAGTTCCCTAAGAACTCCAGAAAATCTTACCGACTTCTGTAAATTAGTCTGTTTGTGGAGGGAGGGGGAGGGTCATAACCCCATTTGGTAAATGGAAGCGTAATGTATTATTGGCCATTACGTTGTCTTGAAGATAAGAACACCGAAATTTATTTCTTCAAGTTCCATAAGACCTTCAGGAAATCTTACCGACTTATCTGTAAATTAGACTTTTACCAACAATTTTGTCATACCAACGTCGCTCGAGTCGAAATTTGTCGTTAATTTTCTTATGTATAATATCTCTATTATTTCTTTTTCCTTTTATAAATTGAGTTTAATAATTCCTAAACACACTAAAATTCATTATGCACAACCACTTTCTAAGTCATAATTTTTTTCCAAGCAGTTATTGAAAAGCAATTTCTGCATTTAATTACAATTCCTAAAGGTTGAGACCTTTGAGTAAAAGCAATCCTTTCATCTTGGTGCAAATCGACAGATTTGGAAGTCAGGTCCGTCTTATATAATCCGGAAAATTCTGTAACATTGTTATTTACACAAATGACTGCAAGAAAGACAACATGATGAAAGTTTATAATATTTATAGGGAAAGTAGGTCATATTTATTTTTAAAATGATTACCATTTATGTCATGAAAAAGCTGTAATGGGCAAAATATGTTTTTTATCCAACTCTACTGAAAAAAAAAAAGATATGTTAAAATATTCAATAATATCTACTACTAATAAAACAAATTTGCGTGTCTGAATGTGTTTTGATGCTGTACAACCTGAATTAATTGATTTACGATTTATAACAAATTTCGTATACACATACATATTACGGAAAGTGAAAATATGCGCTTCAGAACGATATCTTCAGTTCGAACCCACCAGTTGAAGGCTCTCCTTGTGCTTGTGTGGTGGACGTTAAATCTGTCGTTGTCCCAAGTCTTCCATGTCGAGAGTAATACCACTGGGGTACTGGGTCAGAGGAGATCGTTCTCTGTTCCAGAACTAAATTACAATGTGTGAGTGAATGAAATGCCTGGATGAAGTACGCCCCCTAAAAAGGGTCTGTGACATGTGTGAGCTAGAAGTTAGACTTCTGGCCTCGCATGCTCAGAGGTCCATACTCTCAGAAGCTGCTGCACCCCTCCTTCCGTTGCAAAACGAATACGAGAACAACGACAACAACGATATTTTTAATAAAGAAAATAATCAGCAGTTCAATTAATTACAAATCGAATTAAGTTTTCAAATATTTAAGTTTTTCCATCAAAAAACTGTATCTGATATTTATTAAAGTATAATCGTACTACAGTAGTCCTAAATATTACTTTAATAATAAAATGTTTGTTTTTGCAAGTTCTGTGGAATTCTTTCAGCATTATGATTAAAAACATTTGGTTAGAATTAAATAAGAGTTTTTTTTAAAAAAAATAATGTGAGAACATGATGTGGTTTTAGTTAGAAGGTTTTGATGTCTCCGAAATTTACGGGCTGTTGCATTATTATTATGTATGCTTCTTTGAAAGCAGATGCGCTTTTAGAAGGTTGACTTGCTTTTACGGTATTACTTTGTTATTACGTATGCTTCTTTAACAGCTGATGCGATTTTAAAAGGCTGATGAAGAACTATGATATCATTGCTATTATTTCATCTCAAAACCAGTCGAGCTCCAAAACTTTCAAACCGGTTTAAACTAATTAATGACTTAAATTAACTAAGATAAATAATGACTTAAAAAGTGATAATGTTCTCACATGAAAGTTTGAAATTTACGATCAAAGATTTCCTTTCATTTTTTTGCGTTATTTCTAATCTTTACCAAAAATAAGGATAATTATTTGTGTTTGTATGTGCTGGCCATAAAGTTTCAACAACAGCTGTCATATTTGGTACATATTTAACTTAATAAGTGGAACTGTGTACCTAGGAACGATCTTTTGAAAATTTTATATAGTGTCGTAATTACTTAGAAATTAAGTAGGACTTTGACACTTATTAATAGACAACTTCCGAAAATATTATTACACAAAATTCAAAAAGTTTATTTAAAATTCCAAAAATTATTATTTTAATGGTATGAATTTAATAATCGTAAACATTTTTCTCTAAACTTTCTTGAGCAATTTTTTTAAAAAAATTCTAGTTTCCAGCAATCGATTATATTGTTGCTCTGAAGTTTAAATCGTTTTGTTTCCCCAAATATTTATTCATGGGATTTTCTTAAATAGTTGAAAATTAAGGAGAAAGTATCCTGTTTAATATCTGAATAAATTAAACCACAAGTTAAAAAAAGAGGAAGTTACAATACTGTGAAATTTTGAAAACAGAAAAACCATACAGCTACGTTTTTAATATTGTTAAGTAGTTTTCGGGAGAAATGTTCTGATACACAATAAATAGAATATAAATAAGATAATTAAATAGAATGGTCTTAATGTCTGATAATTTGATGAAATCCTAAAGTTATATCCAAACGATTTAGATGAAATTAAACCGAACCTATATTTCCGACAAATAAGGCTAGTTTCAGAAGAAGACTGGCTGATAAATATAATGAATATCATAAAAATAGAAAATAAAAACTAAAATGAAATCTGTTATGCATATTTCAATGTACCATGTCAGAACATAATTTCTTGAACGGCCAATTATCGAAAACGTCTTACTTAATCAAACAATCTAATCTACTTTTTAAAAGATTTTTATTAACTTTTGAAGAAAGCATCTCAACAAAAAGTGGTAGATTTTATAAACGCATGGATTAATCAGACAATTTAAACTATTTTTTAAAAATATTTTTATTCGAGTTTGATGAAAGCTTTCATAAAGTAAAAAAAGCTGAAAAAATCCTCTCAATAAAAAGTGGTAAAATCGATGATAAAAAGGTCTTTATTTCGAAATTGCAGCCATTTACCAATATTTTTGAGTTTCTAGGCCTATTTTTGAGAAAGTTGGAATTTGAAATTTCAATTTCTTGTCCAGGACTTTTTGTTAACGCCAAAAGAATCATCACAATGATCCCTCATTGAAGCACCACTTGTTCGTGCAAGCAAAATAAATGAATAACAAATAAAAAGATTAAAATGAAATCTGCTATGCATATTTCAATGTAATTCATTTCTTGAATTACATTGAAATTACTTGTTTCATTTCTTGAACAGCCTAGCACCACGTGCTCGTGCAAGTTAAATTATATTTTTATTCATTTTAATCGTTTCATTGAATGGGTCACTTTAATATCGCAAAGGATCCAATAAACTTTGTCTCGCATTTATTGTTAAAAAATATATCAAATTTCCCATTTATTTCGTTTCATATAATCACGTGCACAAAATGACATTTTTCTAGGTTTCATTTGCTGTAGTCATAAACTTATTTTTTAAATCAGCTTTGGTAATTACAAAAGCTGATTTTTTGAGATGCTCGTACAGATAATAAAATTTCTATTTTTCGCTTACAGATTTGATAAAATTTCTATTTTTCGGCTACGTATTTTTGTTGATGCCAAAAAACCTCATTGCCAAAACAACATCATGTTCTGATATAATAATAATCTGATATGAATATAATCATACATTTTTTTTTAAAAAAAACATCCATCTAGTTTGACTATGTGAAATTTCTAACTTTTTTTTTAATTTTTTAAAATTGGTTTAACAATAGAAGATATGCGATTAAAATACTTTCTCGGCTTAGATATCTTAAAGTATAGACTTACAGCAAATTGATCTTTAATGGGAGGGTTATATATATATATATATATATATATATATATATATATAATTCTAATCAAATTTTCATAGTAATTCTTACCTCTCCTTCTCCACTTATATATTTTTATTGGAAATAAACATGTGCGGGAAATATTTCTTCGATGTACTGTTTTTTAACACGCGTTCTAAATTCTAGAAACAGTCACACGATTTCAATTTCTGCAGCAATTTAATTAGTCGTTCCATTATTCAGTTTTAGCAACCTTTGCTATATATCAATGAACTAACTGTCAGTTAAATGGTTTGATTAGGTACGTTTCCTAAGTAGTCCAGTTCCAATTTCATCAAAATTCTCCATTTTTTTAAAAAAAATAGTGGTATTACTTTATTTTACGCAAAATTTGAAATTATATTTCAATAAAATCTTTTCACTTGATCAAAAAAAAAAAAAAAAACATACCAACTAAAACTTTAAAAAAAAATCGTGTAATAGCGTTCTGGGGTTACCAAGATGTTTTTTTTTTACCAATAATTTAACGTGTTGTAAAATATATATCAATTTTAGGATGGAATAAAAAATTTGCATTTAACGCATTTCAAATTCCGATATGGATGAGCAAAGGTTAATTTTCAAAATAACACTTCATAAATTAAATATGTATGCTGTTGCTGTAGTGATGTAAAAAAATGTAGATTTTTTATCATGTCAGAACATGATATTGTTTCGGTAATGAGGTTTTCTGGTGTCAACAAAAATCCGTAGGCGAAAAATAAAAATTTTATTATCTGCACGAGCATCTCAAAAAATCAGCTTTTAATAACACGTTCCCATCATCTTTACAGAAGCTCTGATTAAAAATACTAAATTAATGACTACCGCAAATAAAATCTAGAAAAATGTCATTTTGAGCACTTGATGAAACGAAATGAAATAAATAGGAAATGCGATCTTTTTGTAAACAATAAATGCGAGACAAAGTGTTTTTGGATCGTTTTCAATACTAAAGTGACTCATTCGATGGAACCATTAAAATAAATAAAAATATAATTTAATTTGCACGAGCACGTGGTGCTTACCCGTTCAAGAAATGACGTTGTTGTTGTTGTGTCAAATGGCACTTGTCATGGACAAGCCCGCCGCTGAACCCAGCAGCAGATTAAGCCGTATGAAACGTCTCTTGTATTTGAGCAGCGCCAACTAGGGCCAAGAGTACGACTTTGCTACCCACTCACCACATTCGCTTGCACAACCCCTTTTTACAGGGGGGCACAGTCACACATCTCACAGATAGCACACAGAACAACCATGCCCGAACCGGGACTCGAACCCGGGACCTCCAGAACACGAGGAAGACGCGCTACCTCTGTGCCAGCAAGCCGGCCAAGAGATGACGTTCTGACATGATACATTGAAATATGCATAGCAGATTTTATTTTCATATTTTTTTTTCTTTCTTTTTGCTAACGTTTAAAAAATTGTTTTTGGTTCTCAGCTTTTAAAATAATAATGTTTATCGAAAGTATGCTATATTTAAATTACTTGATGTAATATTTATGATAAAATTTGGCATCTGAGTCTAGAAGGCCGTTGAACCTACAATTACCAAATTTGGTTTTAATTTCTTCTTATATAGAAGTGGTTCGCTAAGAAAATATTTTTCATACTCTTAATAAGAAAATTTTTCAACAATTGTAACGTTTTTTCTTTATTTATTTCAAAACTCATTGCTGCACGAAATCCGTTTTTACACCACTTTTTAAAAAATTCTTTACTAGTGATACCAGTTTAATTTGGGTACAGTCTTTTCTTTAATTGTGATTAATATTTCAATTTTTTAAATACATTTTACAGTAAAATTTTTCTCTATTTTTTTTCATAGATTTATATTCATCCGCGTACGAAGATATTAAAGACATTTTGAAAATAAAAGTCGAATCAAGGTCACTCTGTTATTATGCAACGATTTTTTAGACCACATCATCTTTAAACCCAACTCACTCAATTATATCTTATAAATACATAAAATCATATTTTATGAAATGATATTGTTAATCTAAATACGGAACAGTCACAGGTATCATATTTCCGGTATCAAGTTCAGAATAAAATCCGGGATCTGTGGTCATTAGTTTAGCGATAAATTTATTTTTACTCTAGGTAATGGCGTAACTAGACGCCACTCCGCAACAGTGGCCTGGTGGCTATCACTAATAAGGCTGAAGTCAAGATTTAAATTATTTTATTTATGTATCAACTTAGTTCTACAAAAACACTCAGGAGTCACAGTAAATATTTTGCCGAAAAATGAAATCAAAAAGTGTATATATATTTTTATTTTTTGAATAAAACTGCCCTTGGGGCTCGCTTGGTGATTTTGGGATTAGGTCAAGGTCACAACGATGATATATGCATCGTTATAATATTTTGATGAGATTTTTCTTCCACTTATACCTCGGATTCTATCTTGGTAGTTGCTATATCATATTATTAATTTTTCCGTATTTTAATTTGGGTCGAGTTACATAAATGCATACTGCAACATTTTTTTCAAATGCATAACTCCAAACGTATATATATATATATATAATATATATACAGACAGAAAGAGAAAGCTGGCATCCTGGCATAGGGGTAGCGCATCTTCCCCGTTATCTGGACATCCCAGTTCGGGCATGGTTGCTCTTCTGTGTTTGGTCTGTAAGGTGAGTGAATGTGCCCCACTGCACAAAAGGGCTGTTCAAGCGAATGTGATGAGTGAGCAGCTAAGTTGTACTCTTGGCCCTAGTCGGGGCTACTTCAAAATAAGAGACGCTCATTTCGGCTCGAAACTCGCTGATTCCTCGGCGAACTTGTCCGTAGAAAGTGCCATTAGTAACAAAAACAAACGACAAGGCAGAAAAAGAAAAAAAAGTATGCTGCATTAAAAAGTAAGAAAAAAA
>JAOUZG010000678.1:5157785-5190104 GCA_026289955.1 Argiope argentata | reverse complement strand
TATATATAATTTAAAGGTAAAATCAAGGTGTATTTCCGCACTAAATCGAAGACGCTCTAGAATGGGGGTGGGCTTTAAGTCCGACGGATCACCAAGAAATTTTGGGGTAACTATCTTTACTAAGTTTACTAAGACCTAAGAAGCGCATATTAAAAGAAATACTTTTTTTTAAAAAAAAAAATTATATATTCTCTGTATCTTTTTCAGGAAAACGAAAATTTTCTCCTTCAAAATGACGTAATTTTAAAAGCATGTAGTTCAGAATCTAAGAATAACTTTTTGAATCTAATGGACGAAGTAAAGAATAATTTTTAAAAAAGTTGTATTAACATTTAAAATCGTTCTTTGCCTCTACCTACCTGTGTGAATGTATATTTTCAACGATTAATATATGTAATTAAGACAAGGTAACATTCCGTCTCACAGACGGCCACTTAGAATGCAAAGCGAGATTAGCACTTAGTATTTACATACGGACATATTCACGAATAACGGACCATATGCAGACTTAGTCTTTTACAGCGCCGGCTTCCGGAGGGGGAGATGCTATGCACCAGGGCCTCAAAATGATCAAGAAATAAAATAATATTCTGGATTATAATATTTGAATGAAAAGACTAGAAAAATAAATTTAACATTAAAAATCGACGGGTTTGGAAATATACAGGTATATTTCTGTTTAATGTAGGTTTGCAACGCATTACGAATACATAGCAATAATTTACTGTCATTTACCTCACCTATTAAGTAAGACTGAGTATAGTGTTTGAAAATTCATATTATAAAATGTTTAATATTGTTAGATCTAATCATGTTCATGAGAAGAACATATCCTTTTAAGCGTTTAAAAAAAAACGCTGAACTTCAAGAAGATATGTTTTCTTGTCCACAAAATTTTTGGAATTAAAATTGCTTCGATTTCAGAAGTTACAATTCAACTGGAGAAAAAAGATCGGCACAAACCGCACAATATTGGAAAGGAAATGCAGACACCGTGATACATTGAAGAACTATATATTTATACGAATATGATCAAATCAAAAAAATAACGATGAAAACGGCCATAATATATTTTCTCAAGTGAATATAAGTGAACCATATCTATGGCAAAGTAATATTATAAAGAAAAAGTTAAGAATGTTGTGTTAAAAACAGACCTGTAAAACACAAAAGATGTTTTGCGAAGAATCCTGATGATAACTCATTTTCCTCTACATATTATTTATATATATAAAAAAAAGATGCTAAATGGTGAAACTTCGCTTCGCAGCTGGTTAGTGTATACAAAAACGCAAGACTCGGGATTTAGTTTTTATTGCGTACTATTTTCGAAAAGATGTGGAAATGAACAATGTACACAATTTATTAGGGATTAGGATAACTGGAGATAGCTGTCTAATATAATTAAAGACCATGAGTATTCCTTTGACCTCTTTAATTCTTTTATCGTTTGGAAAAATTACTAAAACGACTAAATTTATGTTCGACTATTGATAAAACAAATCAAGTAACTATAAATAAACAAAAGAGATGGCTTAAATACAATCATGTCCATAAATTGAGGATGATGCAATTTCAGGAAAAGAAAGTCAATAGCAAAACAAATGTGGCTTATTATCATGTCAGAACATGATATTGATTTGGGAATGAGAGTTGTGGCTTACCAAAAATCTGTAGGAGAAAAATTAACATTTTATTATCTGCACGAGCATTTCAAAAAATCAGTTTTTAATAACGTGATGCCATCCCATTTAAAAAAGCTCTGATTTTTTAAAAAAATAAGTCAATGACTACAGCAAGTAAAACCTAGAAAATAGTCATTTTGAGCAGGTGATTATATGAAATGAAATAAATAGGAAGTGTGATATTTTTTAAAACAATCAATGCGAGATAAAGTTTTTTAAGATCGTTGGCAATACTAAAGAGATTCATTCAATGAAACAATTGAAAAAATAAATTAATGACTACAGCAAATAAAGCCTTAAAAAATGTCATTTTGGGCACGTGATGCCATGAAATAAATAGGAAATGAGATATTTTTTTTAAACAATAAATCCGAGACTAAGTTTTTTTGGATTGTTTGCATTACTAGAGTGACTCATTCAAAGAAGCAATTAAAATGAGTAAAAATATAGTTTAACTTAAAAGAACACGTGGCGCCTGGCCGTTCAGGAAATTATATTCTGACGTGATACACTGAAATATGCATAGCAGATTTCATTACAATCCTTTATTTGTAAAGCTTATTTACTTAGCGAAAGGTAAAGAGCAAGAAAGATGCTATATGCTTGATATCATTAATAAAAATTGTGATTTCTTAATCCCTAAATCAAATAACAACAAAAAAAAAACAATATTACATGGTTGGTATGATGGTTAAAACATAATATGTCTCCCAGACGATGCAATACAGTCCCTTCAACACTTACGCACGCTGAGTATCAAACTATCGATCTGATCTTGGGGAATATTACATCACTCATCAAACAATGCTCCCCAAAGCTACGGTAGACATGTAAGAGGTGGTTGATGGACTGCAACTCGTCGGCCATGCATACTTGCTGTACTGGATTTAAGTTCGGTGAAAATGCTGGCCAAACCATACGGATGATATCCTTCGATCGAAGGCATTAGTTTATAATGTTTGCACGATGAGGACGGGGGTTTTCATCCATAAACACAAATTCTGCACTCATGGCACCCCGAAAAAAAACGTACATGCTGTTCCAGAATGACATCCCGATAGATTTGGCCTGTCATGATTCCAATTTGAACATGCAGGTCAGTTTTAGAATTCAGAAGAATTCCTCCCCCAAACAAGCAATCCTGCAACTACTGTAACTGTGTCGATCAATGATGTTCTCTTGGTGGGAATGGGTACCAGGTGCTCACCATATGAAAATCTTGCGAGAATCAGAGGGAAAACTAAGCCTGATTCTAATTCTACAACATAAAAATGCGTCCTTTGAGTCATAACTATGCGGTTATTGCAATTGAAAGGCTTATAAAACGCTTGCAAACAATTCTATTTCTTTGGCTGTATTCACTCTCTTACACTCTCGGCATTGAGACGTACTATCGGTGTCATCTAGCGGCTTTCTGCAATTTTCATATGGTTTTTGTAGATGTGTGTAGTCATTTTACGGGTGATATATGCATTTTAGAGTTCGATTTCGGCGTGACTCTGAATCATCCTTAATTTATGGACATGAGTACATTTCAAAGAATTATTGATTCTAATTTGAGCATGAAATAATCTTCCTTTTCGAGGAACCCAAGAAATAATAAGAACCCTTTATAACAGAATTTTTTTAAAGTTTAATTTAATTATTAAATAAATACAATTCTTTTAAAATGAATAATATAAACTAATATTTTTAAAAAATAGAATTTTGCTTTATTTAATAATTTATGAGTTAGAAAATGAAATCTTTAATAAAATTAAATACAGTATAAAAGCATCCATGTACTGTAGTATTTAAATGTATTTCCGACATTTTCTATCAGGAATAAATTCCAGTCATTATTAGGTATACGAATTTTGAAGAAAAAGATTAACTATAAATGAGTCATTTACAGAGATTAAATAATAAATGCCATTTACAGGGATTTTAAAGAGAACTGATGTGATGGAAGAAGGTTTTTTTTTTAAAGATTAAGTAAGCTTGATTTAGATGCTATTCATTGTAGTGAACAGGCATATGACAACCATAGCAACATGAAAAAATATATATAAGGTGCACAATATACAATAATTGCTCTGAGCTGTAATGCAATTTATATGCCTTCACAATTATATTCTTTTGATTTATTAATTTGTAATACCATTTCCATTAATGTATGGTGTAATTTATATTATTTATTTTCTGCATCTACAAAAATATTAATCTTAAACCCTTAAGCGACACTCGTTGAGAAGCCAAGGCAGATTTTGTAAAAACAGTGTATACACAGTTTTGAGAAATTTGTAATGCCCTAAAAGAATTTATTAAAGTTAATACCGCTCTCGAAGCTAACAGTCTGAGGGATTCCATACCAAAAGTACCATTTATTTTATGTTTAATAGTATGGTTTGTAATATTGTCCAAATTTATCAATATCAATAAATTATTTTGATCAAAAGCAAAAGATCTTGATTGGTTTAATTTTAGTCAGTAAAATTAAAACTGATATCCAACTTTAATACATTTTTAGATGAAGGGAAAGTGACAATGTGTTATTTGAATATTTCAGAACATTTTTCTAACAAAGAAAAAGATTAGATTCCGAAATAGCAAGTTAAAGACCCCGATAGAGGAATCCATGCTATTTTTTAACAATATAATTGGTACTTTTATTGGACAGATAGAAAAAAAAATTTTAAATTTTTTTTGATTAATTCATATATTTCTGCATTATGTATTTCAGTCATTAGAGTGAGTGATAAGCACTTTTTCAACAAATTAAAAATTAATAAGGAATTGTGTTCGGTCAGGCACTGTGTACAGAAGGTTTAAATGAACTTGCTATATCAAGCATAGAAAAGTAAATTGGGAAAGAAAAGAATTGAAATCTGGAAAAAAAATCTGAAATAATTAACTGCAAAAATAAACTTGATAATAAGAAATGTTCATGTTTGTACTTTTTTTTCTATTTACAAAATAAATAAATAAATAAAATAAATAAAATAGGGCCCCAAATAGTTTTTGCACCCAGGCCCTTTATAGAGAAGGCCAGTCCTGGTCTTCTACTAACTATAACAAAGAAAACAATTTATTTTAAAATTTATTTTGAGTTGTTTGATACTAAATGCATCCTTTGATATTATTATTTTGGTGGCTATTATTATTATTTGTTTCTTTCCATTTAATATTATGTTTGTAGTCATGTAGGTAAGTACATATTTCGTATTTATTATTAAGTTATAATAAATATTGTAGATCTTTTTTTAAAGCTAACCACACTTTGTCACTGTGTGGACTTCAACATCTTTAAAAAATTCGAAAGAGCCCTTTACCCTGGAAAAGTCTGCCCACCTTTGCTCCAGAATTTAAAATTGAATTTCCTCCCCTCTCTGCTCCCGTAAGTTGGGGAATTTTGAAATAGGTGTTCTTACTCATTGTTTGCTTTTAGATAGCGATGTAACCTATCTCACCTGGTAATGCCTTGTCACTTTACTATGCCTAGTTACTATGTTTTTGGTAACAGTATTCATTGTTCTCAAGTTAAGATAGAACAGAAGGACTTTAGAGAATATCTTGTATAATTACAGAATTTTTCAGTTTTTTCAAAAAAGTAATTTTATCAGTTTATAATATAAAACATGCATGTTTACATCTTCTAAATTTTAAGCTGAGTGGTATATAAAAGGAGAGAAATACCATGTCGGTCTTCTGTAGAACTAAATTCATCAGCTTCTAAAATTTTTTGAGCATTACTCAAGGATTTAGCTGAAGGTGTCAGAGAATGACCAGAATGTGTCTGTCGTGGACTTCCAAGAGGGATGCTTGCATCTATAGATAAAAGATAAATGCAGTTAGTAAATAAAATTTCAAACAATTAATAAGACATGGAATTAATCAAAGGATATAAGTTTTAAAATTTTCACATTTTAAGACATCTGTTCAATTATTTACCTTAAAGTCTGCCACCAATTTAAATGTGTTAAATTTATTCATATATTATTTATTGAGATTGTACAAAGCTATTCCATATAATTAGATTAATTAATTTAAATTACGTAATTATTATGATCTCTCAAATGCCCCAAATACTAAATTTCAGTTTCTTAAAAAGGCATATTCATTTTATTCATTACAACTTTCACTATTAATAATACCTCTTTAAAAACAAATGACATTAAGAAATATGATAATAGCTTTCGAATATTATGTTTCTAAAGAAATTATTTAGATATAAAAATAAACAAAACAAAACAAAATCCTAATTATAGTTTACAGTCCATTTTTAGCTAGGCAAAATAGACATTTTGAAAATATTTTAAATAAATACATGAAATATATAAAGTTGTTCTGCCTATTAACATTGATAGTGTATAATTTTTTTTTCTGTAAGCGGGGATGGGGGGGGCAGGAGGAAGGGTTGTAAATCAATTGATTAGCAGAGATGATGAGAGACCCCTTCCACAGAATTAGAGTAGTGTGAAAGAGGGAGGGGGTTCTTAAAATTTGACAATAAATCAGAAAATTTAAAACAATTCATATTAACTAAAAATTAATTTAAAAATTCTAAATGAAAGCAACATTTTTTCCGAACGTGTGTGTATTGATTTTTAACTTATGTTTCATGCTTTTATAATATCTCTAGTGCTTTTATAGTATATCTTCCGTAAATCTTTACAAAACAGAAATGGAATGCAAGAAAAGTAATTGAAATGATTTGTTTAGAAGTTCAATTTTAAATTTAAATTATCTAAACATAAAAAAATGCTTAGTTATTTTTTAAATTATTCAAAATTAATTTAAAAGGCAAAATTTAACCTATTAAATTAAGACATGACTATTCAGTGCAGTAGTAAAAGTTATAGCATGCATTCCTGAACTACTACTAGAAGTGAAACAGGAGTTTCAGTAGAAAAAAAATCAGTAGGCTAGAATATAATGCTAAAAACTATGAAATAAATTTCAATTACCAAAACTGTTACGGTTTAAAAATGCCGCATTTATAAATAAGAAAAAATATTGTCCCACAAAGATCAACTCTTTAATATATTTAGTTCCAAATTTGTCATGCACCAATTCTTCAGAGGTTAAATATAGGTGTTTAGTTTTATCTGTATAATTTTTTCCGTCTTTTGGTTATCATGTTTTCTTCTGATCGGGCAGAACAACAGCCAGAATGTCAAAATGGATTTAGTTTAAGGAAATTTGCTAATTTGGCATAGTTAATTTCATTCAATGAACTCAAAGTGTCTCCTGTTATCGTATTAACATATACACAGAGCGGAGTCCCAACAAATATAGACCCAAAAATGCGGGTTTTTTAAGATTTAGAATCATTTAAAAAATGGAGATTCCACAAAATCTTACATTCGAATTTTTTTTACAGCTACATTACTTTCTCTAAGTATACTTTGTATGTGAAAAAGTAAAGAGAAAGCCGATAGAAAAGTTATGCAAAAGAATTGTTTCAGGTCCAGAAAATTTAAAAATAAAAACTACAAAAAAAAAAAGAAGAGTAGTTTAAGTTTCGATTTATTTTAATTTAATCTATCTATTATAATAAAAATGGAGCTCGAAATGCGTTGCTAAGCGCAAAACTGGAGAACGGCTCGACCGATTCGGCTAATTTTTTGTTTAATAGTTTCGTTAAGACACGAGGATGGTTTTTATGAAGAGAAAAAATGAAAAAACGGCGAGGAAAATAGTTAAAACGACACTTTTCTCACTTTCCCGCCAAAAATCTGTATTTCCTTCCCCCACGCCAACCGAGTGAGATAGCAGGAAGTAATAAATTATGATTTGTTTAGAAAGAAATGCGCGAAGTCAGTTGGTTTTCATTCATAGATAACGGGATGTTTAAAAAAGAAACAAAATAGCTGCTTTTATTATTAGTCTGTATCAATATTTAATCTATGCCTGCTCAAAATAAAATTTCGGCACGGAAGAAAAAAAAGAATAACAAAGTGAAAATAGGGTTTGTAGAAACAAAATTAGTGAAGAAAAAAAGGATAGAAAAAAAAGAAAAGAAAAAAAGGATGTGTGTTTATCAATATTATTTCCTCTGTGCGCGGCATTTTCCGAGCTTTTTTTAAACTTTCGCATCTCTTAAAAACCAATTGTGTCTTTATTTGTTTAGTGTGTTTACATTTATGAAAATTTGAATCTCATTATTCTATGAAAATGTAGAATTTTAGACCTTTCCCTCCACCATTTTATCAATTCCGGGACAATCATTGTTCGGATAGAAAGAGAAAGATGAATAGCACAATGAACAGAACATCTGAAGAAAATAATACTAAATAATACTATAAATGAATTATATGATTATCAAAATTTGTTTGGTTTAAAAATATTTTGGTGAAAAACCTGTTATGAGACACAGCTAAATAAAATATTATATGAAAATTTTAGCGAGCCTTAATACTGGCGAACCGACTGGTCGCCAAGGGCGGCTAGTATAATATAGTAACCATCAAATAACTCAACTGTAAAATTAGTTTACACTTGTTAACCAATTGTATAACTGTAACCAACAAGTAAAATTTTAATTTCATAACTCGGTCAATCCTTATTGTTCACTGAATGAATTTGTTTCAACTGGTTTAAATATAATGTAAATAAATCATTTTGTTTGTCTAAAAAAATAACAAAATTTAGTAAAAGTAGGTTAAATAATTAAAATTAAATTTCTACCATCTGTGACCAAATATTCGCCAACCTTTTTAATAGTACGAATATAGACAAGTCAATTTACTGAACTTCATCTTATCAAAGACCATAATGTTTTAGTTTAAATTAAAAGTGCAAAACAAACATAGATAATTCTAACTATTTAATTTTGTAAGTGAAATAACAAAATTATTAAGCGGAATTGGTTTGTATGAATACTGGTAGACATCCCTCAAAAATAAAGGAAGGGGAGTGAAGTGGAGGCAGACTTTGATAACATATCCAAGGTTTCATTTAAAATAATATTTCTTTTAAAAAATCGAAATTTCTTGCAGTGGTTGAGGCTAAAGAGCTCTGTCCCAAGTACCCCCCCCCCTTCAAAATATGGACAACAGGTAATACTTTCAAGATTTTCCTCAAAATTAGAATGTAGAGAAGAAGAGGAGAGCATTGATGGTATATCTTGGGTTCACAAGTTTTCACGTGAAATAAAAATTGGCAGAATTCGACAGTTGGTTGAGGCTGTGGGGAACTAACTTTTTGGTTTTACATATTATTTCAAACATACAGATTTCAAAAATAAATAAATGGATTGATATTACTGCTCAAACTACTGGCAGAGCCATCTCTCGATGTACGGCTACTACTTCTTCGACTTCCTGGTCGACTTCCACTACTTGCTGTTCGCTGTTTAAAAATTTAAAAAGTTATAATAATGATAAATAAATAAATAAAAATTGAAATAATTAAATAAATAAAATATTAAGATTTTATTCAACTAGAATATTTTATTAAATTTGATACTATGATTTGTATACTTGTGTTTTAACTTCTTTTGCTTTTTCTGCTTTCTTCAATTTATTAGAATATTCAGCAGCTTCCTTCAAACCCAAATCAGTACACAAACGGACTAGAAATCTAAGGCCTAAAAGGAGAAGGAGAAAATAATTCACAAATTATTGAAAAATTAAATGATACAAAAACAGGTAAATGAAATGAAAATCTTTCAATTTGTTTTAGCAAACAGCATTAAATTAATTTTTTAAAAGTAATAATAATGGATTAATTCAAAAACTGAAATAAAATTCAAACAAATTCTTGACCTTGAAATTAGCCCATTATATTATAATTGCAAAAATTTTAATAAGTGTATATCTAATACAACGATGAATTTACAATCTCTGAATTGATTGGACCAATCAAGCCCGGCTTTTCCAGTTGCTGTACATTTGAACAGATACTACTTTTTTCCAATATTAGAATAAATACAATAATAAATATTTAAGTACACATTGAATACTATAAAGTAGTCTTATGCTAGGAGGAAGCTCCAAAACTTTCAGATAATACACTTTGCAGGATATGAAATTAGCTTCATTTTTCTCAGAAGGCCATGAAAAAATAGCATTCAGACCAACAAAATCTAACATATCTTGTGGAATAATTATTAAAATAAGCTGAACAGTGGCTTGAAATATCTAAAGTGAATATTCAAAAAAATCTGATAGTATGATGCTAAAAGATAAAAAATAGTTCCTTTGTTCTTGTGTACATTAAAGGCTAATACTATAAGAAAAATTAATTTCTATGTATTTTAATAAACATATAGACACTGCTATTAATTTCAGATTTGATGTTGCTAATGATAATTTATAATTATTTTATTATTATAATTATTTTATGGAGGACAGAATATTTCAAGCTCTTTTACACAGATTATTTTTTATACAATACAGTGTGCATTATCTTAAAGGCTGAATGTTTCCTGAATGACAATTTCTTTATTATCTATCAATATTTTTAATTATTTTTTAATTCTTGATAGTTAATTTTAATACTGCTAGTTAGAATATTGTCGCAGAAAGAGAAAAAGAGCATGACTGGTTAATTTAAGTGCTATCAGGACTACATGGATAGAATAGGCTAAAAAATAAAAACTATTAAGTTATTGAAGAGTATAACAATGAAAATTAGGAATAATTATGCATGATACAATCATCGTTAAGATTATATTGGAATTTAAAAACAGGTGAAAAATTATCATACATTCAACATCATCAGGAAACTTTCGATGAATGGATTTGTATTCTTCGAGTGCTTGCTGATAATTCCCACTCCTTCGTTGACATGCAGCAACCATGAGTTTCCATTTCACCTGATTAGGTCTGGAGATATGAAAAATATCAATTTTATACTTACTGAAAAAAAATCAGGAGTAAAATAATAAAATGCATTTAAAATAAGAAGCAATAAGTAGAATTTCCTTAATTACAGCAATATACATCTAAAAGTTAAATTAAATTTTTAATATAAATATTTGCATTGATTTTTAAAAATAGCTTGATATATTATTCATTATTTTCAGAAAATACTGCTGGTGTTATCGCATAAATCATAAAAGAGTATACTTTTTAAATGACACTTTTTTTTCCCTTTATTTAATAAATAAATCATTATTCTCAGAATAATTTCTAACAGAAGAAAAAGAATTTCAGTCTCTTACAAAAGACTGAAATAACTAGACAATTTTTAAAAAATGTAAAAATATTTTATAAAACCAATAGAATTTAATTTTAGATATTTTTTTTTATTTGTCTATAACAATTCTACCAATTTTTAGAGAAACTATAACTTAAACTTTTTAATAGTTTATTTTTCAATTGCTGCAATATATTTGCATATAAAAATAATAAGAGTTCATATTAGCAAATGTTTTAGAAAAAAAGATGTATATCTGTTAAGTGAAAGAACTTACGGTTGAATTTGATGCAAAAATTCACAAATCTCAAGACCATCAAATGAAATACCAGAGAAAATGATTTGCTATGTGGAAATTTGTATAAAATATCTGGATATTTAATTAGCTAATCTAAAAATTTACATTGATACATGCAATAAATAAGTAAATAAAATGGATGCAGTAATTTAAATTACCAATGATATTCTACTTTTCATTAATAAATAATACTAAAATAAAATCTCTTACTGAATAATGGCTGCTCTCTCAAAAAACTTTATTGCTTCTTCAAACATCTGTGATTCAATATAGTAGGAGCCTAACTTCTGAATGATTTCCATATTTGAAGGAAAATATCTGTAAGACTAAATAAAAAAAAAGTCATTATTAACACAAAACAGTAGATAAATTGAAACCCATTAAAAAATACAAAATATTAAAAAAAATTTTTAGTCAATGCATTATATTATACAAGGTGAAATAAATTTCTTTAACGTTAGAAAAAAAATCATAAGAAAATATTCAATTATTTCAATCATAATTCCCTGCAAAAATATAAATTATAATCATAAAGGAATTGTTTTTGGTTATTTAAAGATGAGATATGAATAACAGGTCAGTTTCAAATCAATTAAATAATTTTCAATTTAATTATATTTATAAATCTCAAGTTTGGTTTTTTGAACTAAAATAATCCATTTATGAATATATGTAAGCATTCTGCCAGCATGTATGGCATCAAAGCAATGTATTAGAATTCAGTTTTATATGTGGTATGTGTATTCAACATTTTTTTAAAAATCAGGTTTAGAAATTAAAAAAAAGGAAAACACATTAATAAATCAGATATAAGGGAAATGTTACTTTAACCATCTTAAGACTATATGGTAAAATTAAAACTGTTCCCATTTTTCTATCAAAATGACAATAAAAACAATATTTGCTTAAAAGAAGAATGCAATATGCACTATAAAATTCATCTGTAAAACAAATGGAAAAACCTTATAATTTTATGAAAATATTCATTAAATTTCATTCTTTTAAATAATTTCTTATTCTTTTGATTTTTATTAATTAGTGGAGCAATAAAAAGCTATGAAACAATTTGTTACATACATCTCCAAGGTTGTTATAAAATGGTTAAATTGTATCATAATTTGTTTTTTAACTCATAAAGAAAGTCTCTCTTCTAATTTTTCTTAAATTTCTTCGTTGAGAATCACATTTAGAAACTGTTTTTGAAGTATTTACAGTGAGAGCTAAAATTTAGCACATAATGTTATTCAGAAATTTTTATAGTCTGCACATGAATAGTATAAACAACTAACATCTGAATGATATTGGAAGGCTTGTTGCTTATCCCCTTCAGTTTCAAACATATCTCCAATTTTTGAAAGAAGAAATGGATCTGTAGGCACTAATGTGATAACTTGTTGATACCTGTTAAATAAAAATTAAATCATATTAACATATTTGTATTAATAATTTTTAAAAAATTAAAATTATTTTAATATATATATATATATATATATATATATATTATTTTAAAAGAGTAACTAAAAAAAGAGATAGCATGTTAATTTACTTTTATGACATATAAACATATGAAAAAAAGAATAGAAGAAAATTTATGTACTGCATGCCATGCACATAAATTAAAAATGAGTAGTAAGTGAAATTGAAACTAATGAAATTTTAGCTTAATATTAAATGCAAATTACGGTGAAACCAGCGAAAATTAACTTTTTGAACCTTTTTTATACACTTTGCAATAAAGATCCCTCCACCTCACATAAAATAGTGAAGCTTAGGAAACTCCGCAACATCTGACATGGTATGGCCAAGCAGTTCTAAAATATTGATCTTTTGTGTAAATCTGGAATTTATATTACATTTATCATGAGAATATATAATTTGAAAGATTTTCCCCCTTTTGATAAATTTTCCTAAGTCGTTTTGAGATCACACACCAAATATTATAGAATTAAGACATAGAATTTATATGCAAGCAAACATATAGACCAAAAGGCGGTCAATTCTAGACACACTTTGTTCTACATTTCGTAAGGATTTAAATTTTAGATACTAGTATTAAATTTGCTCTAATTAGATTTTTACATTTTGCAGTTATCAAATTCGATTGAATTTCAATAGATCCTTAATGGATTTTGCTCAAAATCCATCCAAGATCTAAAAGTCCACAAACTAATAAATTTCATTCACCTATATAAAAGCATTTTTCAATCATCATGATCACAAACAGACAGACATAATATCTCAAGGAAATGTGAAGCATGGAAATTCGTCTAATTCTCGAGTTCGATTATTTTAAATGTTTACAATATTTTCTTTATACTTTGTATATGAAAAGACAAAGATAGAGAGAGCAAAGGTGAAATAAATAAAAACTTTACAAATATGATTTCATATTAAATACTTTTCTTCATTACAATAGCACCCATATCATTTAATTTTCATATTATGAATTCATTATTCTATCAACTTTAGAGAAGAAATTATTTACATTTCATAATCACTCAAGAAATTAAATTAAGCATGAATAACTAAAGAAATAAATTAAATATTTTGATCTAAATAAATAACTAATAAAGACTTTTTTTTTCAAAGCAAAGTAAATTTATGAATAAAATAATAATTTATGATTTAATATCTGTTTTCTATGCATTTTTTTTATTTTGTAAATAATTTTCAACTGGTACTTTTCTTGAAATACTCATGCTTAGTAAAATTTTATTACATTACTCAATGAAAGACTAAAAAAAGAATGATAACAAATGGATAATTCATATGCTCTAAACACTAGTATGTTTTAATGAAAATTATATAATTTTCTTTTCACATAATAAAACTAGATCAAATAATTACAGAACAGCAAGTTTTTAAAAAGAAATTACAAGACAGAAGAATATTATTGAAGTAATGTATGAAGATTCACACTTTATTCCTGATCTCACATAACTTATATTGCAATGCTTTTATAAAATTATGTAACAAACTGCAACTACAATATCAACAACAAGAAAAAACAAAGATATAAAATTGATGTAAATTCCTGGCATCCATTGGTAAAAAAATACCTGATGAAAGATGAAAATACAAACAAACATTGTAGTGTAGAAGAAATGTAAAATTTACCATTCTAAGGCTTGGTCAACATCCTCTAGTTGCTCATATCTAAATAAAATTTAGGAATCAAATAAATTTAATTTGTGAAATAGAAACATTTATACATTAAAAGAAACTAAAAAAATACAAATTCCAAGAAACAGTTTTTCAGATTAAGGATACAAACTTGCTATCTGATAAATCACTAGAGGATGATTCCGCACAATACCATGAAGTTTGTAAAATGATTCTAAGGCATCTTCGGCATTATTAAGCTTTTTGTAAGACAAACCTACAATGAAATACCTATAAGTGTTTGCACATTACAAAATTAATTTTTAAGATTTTTATATTGAATGAATTCAAAAGTTATAACTCCATTGTACATAAATTTTGAATTACTCATTAAATCTATTTATTATTTTTTTAAATATGTGAAAAATATTTATGAATTTTATGAAAAATTGTCAATTAGACTAATGAAAAATAAAGTAGTTTTTATCAGACAAAGTTTTTCTTATTTCATTCTAATTTTGACAAAAATTATCAATTTTTTAAAAAATTTGGCAGGAATTGATAGCGAACAATTCCATGGAGTCTAATTAAAAGTGTAATTATTTTAATAATTAATTACATCATAAATTAAAATAGCATCATTAGCAAAAGCATGTAAAAAATTTAAAAAAATGAACAATAAAGAAAGTAAAATAAATGTAATGTAAGTAATGAAGAAAATAAAAATTAAAAAACAATGTTACCAATAGTTTAATTACTCATTCCATTTCTTAATACATTTCACATATTTAAGATACTTTTTACAATAAATTAATTTAATTTCTTACCTAAAAATATAATATAAAAAATATGATAATAATATAATTTGAGAAGCAAATAATAACATTTTGTGTGGGAGAAGAAATTTATTTTTTAACAGACATTGAAAACTTTTTAAAATTATCTTTTAACTATATATAGTATATTCATCAAGCATGAATATTTTAGAAAATTATCTTAATAATATTATTTGTTACATGTGAAAAAGCAATTTTTCAATTATATGAATTTAAATTTACCTAAATTATACAAGGCTTCAACACAACTTGCTTCATTTGAAAGAGCTTCTTTATAAAATTCTATTGCCTTCTCAGTTTCTCCTTTGGAAAGGCAGCAGTTTCCTTTGTTAACTAAAGCTGTAAAACAAACACAAACAATTCCTTAGTAAAAAAAACGAATATTTTGAAAGGCCGAGTTTTTTTTAGAAGTGAATGTAATAAATTCATATAAAGAATATTTGATAATAAATAAACATACCCAAATTATTCTTAATGAAATCAAAGTTTTATAAAATATTAATTGATTAGCCTTTGAAAACTTTCATAACAGCATGAAATGTTTCAAGTGAGTGTTATCAATTACAATTGGAAAAACAAGGACAAATACTTTTTTTATTAAATACATGTAAGATTCGTATAATTCGGTTTCATTTTTGAAGTGCAAGAATACTAGCACCAAGACTCAAATAACATCTTTATATTGTCATTTGTTATTATCTTCATTATTTTATAACATCTTATTGTTATATAAGAAAATACTAGATGAATTCTGAAAAATTATAAACCAAAAATGAAAGATTTGTTATTCATCATTTTATGATTAAGTAGAAATATAAAACACACTTTTTATTAAATTTTGTAGGATAATAATGCAAATATTAAATAATTTGTAGCAATTCTATTTACATTTGTATATGCATTTACAAATAGAATAAATAAAAATCATATTAAATGAAAAAATTATAAAATATTTCCTAAATTTTGTAATTTAAAGAAAATCAAAGTGGAAGGAAGATGCAATATAAATGTCAATTCTTTGTTTTTTGCATATACAAGCTAAAGTTTTGTTTTAATTAAAATTTTGATTATGTAATAATATGAATAGTTCAAATAAATACAATAAGTTGTCTTAACTTCAAAAAAGAAAACAATTAAAAAAGGAAAAAAATTTCTTCTAGAATGAAAATTAATCAAATGCAACAATACCTCCTGCATTATATCTATCAGCAATCACAGCTTGATCTGCACATTTCTCAGCTTGTGGGATATCGCCTTGCTAAATACAATAAAATTAATCAAGTAATGCAACATTTTTTTACTCTCTGTGTGTTCAATAAATTAATTTAAAAAATAAATTCAAACGAGATGTAAACAATATATTTTTAGGGAAGTAATATAGAAAAATTCAAAAGCAGTCATGACAATACTAATGCTCTAATAATTAACAAACAAATTACTGTAAGTTTTAAAAATAATAAAAATTAAATTAATTATTTTATTAAGTTTGCTTTCAGAGATTTTGTAATCAGACTTACCAAATAATATAAAAAGGCTAAATTCGTTGCAGCAGTACTTGCAACTTTGGTTTCTTTCCTTTCAAAACCTTTTAATGTTTCAATAGCCTAAAAAGTATAAGAAAATATTTATGAACAATAATTATGCTTTTTTCAATACACATGCAGAAATAGATTAAGCATATTGCAAAACAGCTTTCAATTTTTTTTTATAAATATGTTAATTTATGGGCATGGCAGTTAAATTTTGTATAACTATGTACATAATTATACATACCTGACTGAATTCTCTTTTTCTTAAATACGTAACAGCTTTATTGATTTCAAGGTCATTTGCTAATTCAGCATAAGGAGAGAGCTTTATTTGATCAACACACCTATAAAAATTTAAATTAAATTTTGTTATCATTAAATGTTAGGAATAAATATTTTATAATCTAATAAAAGTAAGATGTAAAAAGAAAAAACACACAGTTATTTTATTATAAGTATATAAGCTATTTAATAATAAATTTAAAGAGTTTAGCATATAAACACAAAATATTCACTGATGATTCAATTAAATTAGAGAGAAAATTTCATTAATTTAAACTACCATTCATATCCAGCAGCAAAAGTGTCAGTTATAACAGGAGCTATTAATTTTGCTGCAGTTAGAATTGTCCATTCAGCTTCTTGTTTCCTAGATAAAAAGAAATTTAAAAAGCCAACATAATCGATACAACAGGAAGAAACCAATCAAAGTAACTAAACATATTAAAATCAACAGAAAATAAAGAGATAAAAGGTAAAAAAATTTTTTAACACAATTTACTCTCAATTAGTTTCAGATTTAAAAAGAATGCAACGAATAAAATTAAACAAAAATTATACTACGAAATTAATACATTTTTTAAAGATTTTACAACTTTTTAAATATGATTTGATCAACACTAGAATTATTAATGAGACATATAATTGTAGAAGAAAAATATTAAATGTACTATATATTATTAACATATAACTAGAAATCTAACTGCTAATGCTTGACATTCTGAAACAGAAACCTTGTTAAAATAAACCTAAACAAAATAAGATTACATTTGATTTTTTCTTATGCTTTTGAATCAAGCAAAAATACTTTTATTAAAACAGAGTAAAACATACAGAAATTTTTAACAGCTACTCAAATATTCTTTCAAATTTTATATAATATAAATAGTGTTGCATACTGGAATTGCTTCTTGAATTGTTAAAGTGTGCTAATTTAGAAAACTATACATTTCATGATTATTAGAGTCAATGAACTACTATGTCTCTTTTTAACAAAGTAAATTAGAAGTTATAAAAAAATACCTTTGTCTCTCAATTTTTCGAAGAGAATCATTTTTTATAGCTTCCACAATCAAATTTGTTTGAGGATCCTCCTAAAAAAAATAGAATGCTTTCAAAACTTCAAAAATCCAAAAAAGCAGTCTTAGTGTTATAACATATGTTCAGACCTTATTATTTTAAACTAATTTAAAAGATATGCCAAAATCATCTATATATTGTTAAAGTGCTGAAAAAAATAATTTTATTAATTTTTATTTCGGTTTTATGTTTGCTAATATATCTGTTTCAAAAAATTATGCAAACAAAATGTCCTGAATATAGCTGATTTAATTTTTGTAACTAAAAATTTTTTTTGATTGCATTAATGTTCACATCAGTTAATTTGTATTTTTAGAAATATTAGAAAAAAGTTATCACATACGATTACCATAAAAATATGTATTGATTTACAAAGATGTAAGTACTTCATATAAATAAAATTATGCAACAAGAAATTTTATTTTAATTAAAATAAGAACTGCCTATGTACATTTTTTTTCTAAGATTCTAATCCATTGAACATTATTATTAATATCAAAAAACATTATTATTAATATATAAAACCACACTCAAACAAAAAAAATACTGCTTTTATTCAGAGATAAAAAAAATATGCATTCTTTTTAAGCTTTTAAATATTAAAAAAATATCTAAAATTAATAATTACACAAACAATTGCATTTTATTTCGAAAAATTGAAAATAAAATATAAACAATTTGAAAGAACATATTCTAAAGTACTACATGTTCCAACAATAATGATTTATTTCACTTACTGTTGATATAGAATATTTATCTTCATCTTCCACATGATCCAGGACAATATCTAACAGTTTGGTAAAACTTCTTTTCATCTTTTCTTTATCACCAAGAGCATGATGGCAAAGGAGAAGATGTAATGCAGTTCTGAAGTCAGCTTTCTCAGCCATTATATATTCATATGATGTTATAGCATCAGTATACTGTCCAAGTTTCACAAAAGCTAAGCCAATATTTTTCATAATTTTTATTCTATACAGAAAAACAAAGTAGAATTTTTATTAATAAAATGGATTATTAGTTTTAATAATTGTGTAAACATGTTAAACAAGAAATTAAAATTTTAATTATGAAAATTTAAAAAATATTTTAAAAGAAGGTAATGCATTAAAAATGAAATAAAATTTACATGCCTCATATCTCTGTGTGTGTTGGGAACTTGGTCTAATGCCATTCTATAAAATTTAATAGCTTTAGGATAATTTCCTTGATTGAAGCAAAGATTACCCATATTTGTTTTTAAACGACCTAATGGAATAAGAAGAAAGAAAATCAATGTACAACTTTAGTTAAAAAGTAATAATATATTTTTTAGATGAATAAAGTCTTTTGAAACTCTATTTTTCTTCTCAGAAACAAAATTAAATACTTTATATAAAATATTTAACAAATTTCTCAATTAAGATGGATTAATTAATTATTTAATAGTAAAAGAAAGTATAAAAAACAAGTTACATAAATAATAGAGAAGCTCTAAGAATATGTTAATGACTATAATGAAAATTAAATAACAAAATGGAATTTCTAAACTTGAGGAATTGAAAATAACAAAAACAAAAGATAATTAAACAGAACTGTCAGTTATATTGCTAAAATCAAAATAATAGAAGACCTTTTGTGGTTAGAAAGAACCTACAATGCACATGTATGCCTCGTGTAGAGAAATAATCTTATACTATAATACGAGGAATGGTTGTCAAGTCGAAAATCGCCCCAGAATTAATAAACTCCGGTAAACTTGGGGGTCTGGGGTTTTTGGCCACGAGAAATCGATTGGCGCCGGTTTTGAAGCGCTACGGTTGAGCAGTTCGGAGTTACAGATAGGATATTTTCAAACTCGCCATAATGGCTACTTAAATTTTCAAGTGGTAACGTGCTGCCATCTATATCAATATTCATATATATATTTTTTTCATTTCATGCAGACACGTGATGAAAATTGCATTTTTATATGTTTAATGCACAATAATAATTTATTTTTTTTAAATTTGAGTTTTTGTCAATCTGATGGCAACATATTAATAAGATAATTTTTTCCCTTTTACTCGTAACGCATGCTTGGAGCTTAAGTTTTAATTTTATCTTATACTATAATACGAAGAATGGTTGCAAGTCGAAAATCGCCACACATTTCCGACATTTCTGATGAATGCTGATTCAACAACATCAGCATTCATCAGAAAAAAATAAGGATAACTTTGATATTTTTACTAAATTTTCTTTCAAAAATGTACGATTCTAATTCCACTGCTTTTTATTAAGGGAAATTTGTTAATGAAATTTTGAATTTAGCGCTCGCTACTTTTACTTATGGCATGTATTGTTTTGATAAATCGCAATTGAAAATTTAAATATTCGAGTTAGCTTCGATACCTGTTTTCTCCGAGCGGAGCTCGGTCACCCGCTGGTAATAATAATATGATATTGAGATCGGAAAAAGATTAGAATCTAATACTCATATTTATGGTATAGTAAATAATTATAGGTCAAGTCTTTTGTTAAATAATTAAATATGATAATCTAAAATGTTGATGTAAATTTTACAGATTTGTTCTTTTCCTAAATTCTTATATTTAAAAAAAGCAAAAGGTGGAAAGTGGTGTTGAATTTTTGAATAACATTAGAATTGAAACTTAATCACATATCAAGATATCTACATTCATTCAGCTAAAAGTATAGTTAAAAATCTGCTTTCCATTTAAATTTCCAGAAAATGCTTTTAAAAAATGAATTTTATAGGAATTTTTAAATATGAATAGTATAAACTCATCTTTATAATACTTTTCATTCCAAAACATTTAAATACATCATACATGTGTATGTTTAAAAATTCAAAATAAAATGTTTACCTGCATTACTAAAAGATCGGTTTTTGATAATTATTTGATATGTATTCATAGCTTCACCATACATTTCATTATTTCCATATTGAGTAGCCAAATTTAGCAACACCTGAAAAGGAAAAATATTTAAATAATGTTTGTCATAGGAAAAATTTGATTTTAATATCAATCATTCATAACCAACGGTGCCTACTGAAAAGGTAAGATCCATATTTGGTGTGATTTCTAAAGCAAGCTGATCTCTCTGCCTAGTCAGAGCCCTTTCTTTACTGGCAGCTTCTTTAGCTTTATCTAAAGCCTATCAAAATAAATATTTGTCTAAAGAAGTGAAAAATTAATTATTCACCACAATAAATGAACAACCAAATAAATCATTTACAATCACATTCAATTCTGATGATTATTTTTATAATGATAATAATACATTGTTATATAAGTAATTCATCTGTTTATATGTTCAAACAAGCTTGCAAGTTACAATTAAAGTTATTGAATAAAATATTACAATCTAATTGACCAATATATTTTTTAAACTTTATATCAAGCAATTTAATTAATATTTATAAAGGCTAAAATCTTCAATAAAATCTTGAAAAAACTCATTTTGAATTTTAAAAAAGTAAATTGATATTTCACTTTAATAAGAATGAAAAAATAAGCAATACTTTACACAAAACTTTACTTTTTACACAAAAATTATAGCCTTTAAAACATACTTTACTAACACAAAAATTATAACATAAAAATAATTTTTAACTTAAAAAATGGTTACATATACTAACGAGTTTTATTTCTCCTGATTGGGCAGCAATGCAGCTTTCTTCTAGCAGTTCTAAGACTTTCTTTTCAAGTTGCTTCAGCCTTTCTTCTGGACTAGAATATTTATTTTAAGTTATATTATTTGGAATAAGTACAGATTGAATAATTAAAAAACATGTTTTATAACGTATGGTCTATATCCGATAAATAACACATGTAAAGTATATGTAAAAGTTTTTATAGCAGAGTTTGTAGCCACATTTCAAAATGAATAAAAAAGTAATTAGAAACAGTGAAGTTTTTATGTCACACATAATTCCATTATTTACACATTGATTTTATTACAATATAATTCATATGGGCTTATGGGTCACAGGTGATTCCCACTTTAGTTAAAGTGTTAACAAGTGCACGTGTTCTGATGTTCTGTTACATAACTTTATTATATAAAAGAATCTGATAGATGGAGCAAAGTACTGCATGAGAAAATTTCATTCAGCAGCCATACCATGAGATTCAAGGATTTAAACTCCTTCAATTTTGCTTATGAAGTTTCATAAAAGATTATTTTTATCACTGGTCTTGTTTTAATTTGCTGGATTTAAACTGAGTCACAGTTTCTATCCAAAATTTCCCAAATGTTTGGGATTGCATGGGGGGGAGAAGGGAAGGGAATTGATGATAACTTGAGCATACTAAGTGCCACAAAGAAATCTCACATAGAAATTTTTTAACTTTTTAGTTTTATTATAAATCAGAAAAGGCATTTAGTTTCTGCACTTCATTTTTGGCAAAATTTACAAAGGTACAAAATGTCTCTCTCACAGACACTCTTTTTTAACAAATGCATTACTCAGTAAGGTAAACACATTTAATTCAAACATCTTAATTAATTTTATACATTCATTCTAAAGAATAATATGATTTTTTGAATGAAATATTCTGAAAGAATCAGTAATATTTCTTGAATGTATTTCAAGTGTTCAGTATGTATACAAGAAATGTAATTAAATTGCTTAATATTACAAAATATTAGGCTTAAAAAGAACTGTCTTGAAAACATACAATATTAATTATTTTATAAGAAAATCTACCTAATTACTGCTTTCTTTTTACCCATGTAAGAGGAAAATTGGGTTGTTCCAGTTTCCTAAACAACAGCTACAGTGAGAGTTTAATACAGAAAATCTAACTACTATTTAATATGATTTTCAAGTTATTGTAAAATTTATAGCATAAAATAACTAAACACACTTCTGCATATATCATGATTGTCATATTAATAGATATATGATGATTATTGCAAAAAATATTTTGTGGCAATTACTGGTGCATTAAAGAAAAATTACATTTTTTATAATTCGTTTGATTGAATTCCATTATTTCCCCAGCTTGTTAAAATATTCTAAATAAATATTCATTACTCAAGATATGATAGTAGAAATCCACATGTCAATCTTTTTAACATGTAAAAATTCATTAGATTTTTCCTTTAATTATATTAACATTTGAAATTTTATCACGACTTCTTTGACATAATTTTAACTTCATGAAAAATTACTTTGAATCTATTTATTAACAACCAAAAATTCCTTTAATTGAAGTTTAGCAGAAATGAGCAATTGGTTGATGCAGTGTAGTCTAATAAAGCATTTGAACCTTAAAGCCCCAAATAAAATCAAAATATAAAAATAATTTTCTTCCTATCTTTATGTAGACATGATATATATTTGAAAGGAAATGTTTTAAAATGTAGAACTCAGAATTTAAAAAGAGGTAACTTATTCCAGGGACAAGTATCTTTCAAATGTGTGCTCACAAAATTGTGCAAAAAAAAATCATTTTACTAATTATATATTTAAATGTCCAAAAGGCATTCAATTTATTAAGAGAATAATTCCTGGTATAAATTACATAAATCATTGACATGAATAAATTTCATACTACCTATTCTCATCTTTCATCAGCAGAGGAGAGACTGTGGATTTAGCTTGGTTCAGTGGGTCAAAGATTCCAGAAGGTGCTGCAATTATTGAAGGTAATCAATTAAGGACAATTAATAGAAAGAATTTCAATATTTCCTTTCTTAAATTATAACACACTTGATAGAATCAAAAGCAATGTAAAAATCATAAAAATAAGTAAGTAACATATATTTTATCATCTTATATGCATAACCAAAGTTATTAATATAAAAAATATGCAACATATCAAAATATTGACTCTTTTTCTAATCGATTTTTAAATAAATTATTTTAACACTACTTTAAAAGAAATTCATAATTAACTTTCTTGATTATCACTGGATTATTTACATAATTTTATTCTCATTATTTCATTTTAATTTTTCAAGTGAATTGAAAAATCAAAGCAAGTTTAAACATTTTATACTTATATAGTAAAAAAAAATTAATTCATTAGGTTCAAAACAAGTAAAGTATTAAAAATTTAAACTACCTCTGGAACCAGAAGAGGTAAATCCTGCTCCTCGAACAGCAGTCATGGGTCGAGTGAGACCCTCCTGAGAGCTTGAAGATAGCCCCGAAGATGATGGCATAGCTGAACGACCCCACTATACAAAATTAAAAGGTAATATTAACATGAAATAGTGCACTCATGATTCCAAATCGTAATACTGAAAGAGAGTTTTTATGGGGGAAATGTAACAAAATAATAATAATGTAATAAAAGTTTAGTAAAAAGTTTAACATAGAATAATATCAATAATAAGTTTTTTTAAAAGGATAATTCTTGTTCCATTGGTTTAGGAGGTGTGATTAATTTTGATTTGAACTAAAACAGATAGACTGTAGAATTTTGGTTGTATTTCTTCAACAATAATTTTTCTTTATTTATGAAAATAAAAATTTTATCGAAGAATACAAAAATGTCAAAAATAAGGGTCATATATTTTTTAAAGTGGCCAAAAGTAACTAGATAAACAATCTAGTAATGTTAAAATCTTCTCATTTGCATTTAAATTTTGAAATATGCTGTGAAATATTCAATTATTATGCAAAATAAAGTTTTACAAACATAACCAACAGAGCATGGTATACATGTATGAACACAACATAATTAGTCAACATATTTACTGCTATAATATCTTTGCAATTGTTATTACAAGAAATTATTTTATAACTTTTATTTTACAAAATCTTTTGAAAAATCATCAATGTTGATTTGTATTTTACTTTTTTGAGTTTTTTTCATTTTTATTACACTACAAAAGTAATATAATGTTTTTAAAAAATCATTGTCATTTGTCTATGATAAAATAAAATTCAATACTTTATAGCAACTAAAATGCTATAAGTGGAAAGGAAAGCATTCTGCTCTACTCCCTTCAGAAAAAAATATTTTCATAATACTCATCATTAATACATAATTTTCTTAGACTCTAAGCATAATATAAAAAAGACTGAAGTTTTTTAAAATTGAGACACAAAGCACAGAAAGCCATTACCCAGATATTTATAAAATATCTGGATAATCTTTGACATACCTTAATTTATTTGTACAACTGTAATCAAAATGTTCAGCTCTTATATTGAGAAGCAATGCATTTGAATGCATAATTTATTATACTTTATATATGTACACCTTGTTTTTAAATGATATTTAAATAATTTTTCAATAAGAGATATATATTTCTAATAATATATATTTCTAATTTCTTTCAATAAGAGATATACATTTCTAATTCTTGAAAAAAAAAATCTTAAAGTTATCAAAGCAAATAAACATGCTTTGAGAACTAAAATTAAATTTAGAAAAATATTTGCTAAATAACAAAAAAAAAAAAAAAAAAAAAAACTTCACTTAAAAAAATAATAAAAATAAGGCTATAGAAAAAAAGACACTGATAATTTTATTTAAAAAAATCATTTGACTGGAAGCATGACAAAAAGCTTAAAAATGAAAAGAAAAAAAAAACTTTTTAAAAATTATTTATAGTAGACGAAACACATTTTAATGTAAATAATTTAAATATATACAAATTCTAATCTTTCTCATATTTATAAACTAATCACAACATATATGCTATAAATGTGTATAGAATTATATGCAAAATGGTGAGTAAAAATAGGTTTTAGGAAGCAAATACATTTTTTTAAATATGACTCTAAAATACATATATATATATATATATTTTAAAAACCTAATAAAGATTAAATATAATGACGATATTTAAAACAAAATTTTTACTTTTTAAAAATGTGTTAGTACTTAATTTAAAATTTTTAATGCAAAAATCAATTACTGACTTTATTTTTTATATAACATGAAAAATCACTTACTCCTGTTGTACCACCACGTGAAGTACTTAAACGTGATGTTCCAGGAACTTTTACAGTAGGCTAGAGCAATATAAAATAAAAAAGTAAAAAATAGCACTTAAAAATAGTAAAAAGAGCAAATATCAAATAAAACACTTTTCTATAAAAATTTAATTTAAACGAGGTTTCAATTAATGAATGTAAAAACAGCATGAAAGATTTTTAGAACTTTCATGTCTCACCAAATTTTTAAGAATAATTCTTTTTTTTCCTTCTAAATTTTGCTTCAGTATTTAGACTTCAGGGAAATAAAAAAAATTGTAATTAATTATAATTGTTTTTGTGATTAATTTCAATGGAACCTTTAAGAAGAAAGACTAAATTTGACCTGTTTGGCATTTAATGAGAATGTAATAGATGAGTTGAACTTATTAAATAATAATCTGATCTTTGATTATTGCTGCATGATTCATGATGAAGAATTAAAATTAAAAAATGAGCCAAAACTTTTAGTTTTTGTTCGGTAATAATTAGGTAATTTTTAAATATATATATAAATATTAAAACTAAAATTTCTACACTTTTAAACAAAATGCAGGAATTATTTTTCAAAATAATTCCATATTCTTCATTTCGAAATTAAATAATGATATTTTTATTCTCTAATAAACAAAACAGCATTGTTAATATATTCAAAAAATGAATTAAAGACTTGAGAAGATAATAAAATTGCTCCTTTTCTGAATAAAAATTCATAGTAAGAAAAACACTCAAGTCTGTCAATAACCTAGTTCTAATCTCATGATGAAAATTAATAAATTTTACAAGCCAGTATATATAAAATAAAATTTATGTAATAATATTTACTTTTAATTAACAATTAAGAATTTTTATATTATTCATGTGATAATACATGCGATTTCATTATAAACCTGAATCTTTAAAAATAATATTTGCTTGTTCTAGAATTAATTGGCATCTTTTAGAAGTGTTTTAAAAACCATATTATTTATGGCCATTTTTATAGAAATGATAGAATGTAACGTTAAAAAAAAAGGTACAATATGATTTTAAAAGTGACATAATTGTGCCAATAAAAAATTTCATCATATTATAAAAATATACTAAAATATGCTATAAGACTGCTATATAGTTTTGATGATTGAAATCACTAAATTTTCAAAATATTTTCTTGGTGCTTTTTTATTGCTGTTACATCTGATAAGCACCAAAAACAAAATTTGTGTCAAACATAAAATCCATTCAAATTGAAAAAAAAATGATAGAATAATTTTTATATACATAATAAAGGAAATAACTTACCACTGGCCTCTTGCCATAACTTGTACGTACAGCTTGTTGGAAAGCTTCATCTTCATGGATTGCCTAGAAATAAAACAGCATTTCTTTAAAAAATTATTTAAAAAGAAAGTATAACATGATTTCAAAAAATATATAAATAAAAATACAATATTATTTCTAAAAATATAAATGATATTATAATAAGAAGATAGCTATTAATATCAATGTCGTCAAGACTTTCATTATATCTTAGGAATATATGTAAAAAAATTCTTTGAAAAAAATTATAATTATAAAATTATTTTTGAAAAGTTTCATTCTTTAAATAAAACAAATAAAGATAAACTGGTATTTCTCAAAATAAAAAATCTATGTATAAATACTTGCATTATTTTCTTATTTTTAAATGAAGTAAAGGGTTCACTAAGTAATTTTGAAACTATGTCAAGATAAGTAAACTCCCTTACACATTATACAAACATTTTGGAGATAAATTGTGGTAGCTTAGTGCTAAAAATCTGATGTACATAAAAATAAACAAGTATCATACTTACTAATTACATGAATAATTTTTTTACAAATAATAATGAAGCTAAGAAAATATTTACACATGTGCCAAACTATAGCAATGGAGGAAGGAAAATGCTATTGAATGATTACAGACCAGTTTAGAAGATATTACAAAGACAAAATAATGCCTTTATCTTTTTTAAAATTCAAATATGATGGGAGGAGTGATAAAAAATAGAATTTCCCCAATGCTGTTACTTTCTAGATACAAATGAAATAAAAATAATAGCAGAAACCACATGTATAAAATGAAACTTAACTAGATTCCTTACATTTAAGAGAATAAGGGATCTAATTTTTCTTTCCTTTGTGATTGACAAATAGAGAAGGAGAATGCCTATAATTTTTAAAGCCTATTTGAATACAAAATTGTCAAGAAAACTCGAAAATTGCCAATATTTATATAATACTAAGAACAATATTTGTTTCCTAAATTTAATACTAGCAATCAAGGGTATACTGAAGGTAAGTGGTAGCCAGGAATTTCATTAATGCTCCAACTTGCAATTAATGATTTATTAGAAGATAAATGGGTACTTATGTATTATACCGTCTACGAAACGATTTAGTAACTCATTGACAATAAATTTAAATTTGGCCATAAAGATCAATGGATTACACCTTTGCCAGATTGCTATAATTGGTGGCTTAGCAACTCATTAGTGACGACTTCATATTTGGCAATGAAAGTGGACGGTATAATACGTAGGTACTGATAAATGCTAGCTGGAGCAAGATATATTTTAAAATTTTTGTTCTATATTAACTCTAAGAAATGGCATAAGTGCATTGGTATTTTGTCTCTATGGTGCTTATAAGATTAGTGCTTTCAATATCTATATCTCATTGCCCTTATTATTAAGGTTGTTCAATATTTTGCTACTAACGCACCAAATTGGCAAGCCTCTTTTCTAGGGTGGCCCCTTTTGGTAATTTCATGGGTCATGACCCACCCAGTAGGAACTTGGAATACAATGCATGCAGTTGGTAGCAGGGTACTTCATGTCCTCTCTCAGGAAAAATAAACCATATATGTAGAAATGTTGCAATTTCTTAGTTTATCATCAATGAGCTACACCACAATTAAGAGTTCAATTCTCTTCGTCAAACTCCACAACAAAAGTATTGTTTAGAATTCAGGTTATTGTTTACAATAGAATGTGATTAATTTTTCTGATTAATGATTAGTTGTATTTTTATTTCAAAATAAAAAAAATATATATATTGGTATTTTTCCATTAGTTAGGCAGTGATTTTTTTTCTTACAGTGATTTTAAAACAAAAAATCGTCAAATAATGTAGAAAGTCAACAATTTTTTTTAGCTTTTTCAATGCTGCCCAGCTAACAGAAAAGTACCAATATTTCAATTGCTAGTTTAATTTTTCTTGCTCTCACTTTCCAAAACTGGAATACATATGGTAGTTCAATTTAAATGAATAAGAAACTTTAAATGTTTTCACCAAATTTATAAATATTTTATGTTGCATGTGTATTAACTGCATATCAGTAATTAATTACTAGAAAAGTCATCAAAGATTACATGCTCATATGTTTTTCACAACTAACGATAACAGATATAGGCAATTAATATTAAATTCACTCATGGTATGCAGTTAGAAAACAATTCAAGTTTATATTTTACATTCCCTATGCATATATAAATTCCAATTTTGTTTCTCATTTATTTTTCAGAATTATTAATTACACAACCAAATATAAGAACAATTTATTCAGTAATATTAAATTTCGTTCAACAGCACACAAAGTTCCCTAAATCTCACATAGTTGCATAAATCTGCAGAAAGCAATAGTTCTTTCTCTGACAAAGTAAATTTAAGTAATCTATCCTAATTCTGAAAACCAAACCACAATATTTATTCAAAAAATAAATCTAAGATGAAGTTTTTAAGGCATAAATAATGCAGAATCCACTAACAGAATGGGGATTATCTAAATCCTGATTTTGAAATTGTATTTAGGTGCATTAACAATATATTTTTAAAATTTATTCAATAAAATGTTAAATCCAAGCATAATTTTGTTACTTTTTATGCATTTCACATTAAGGTTAAAAACAGAATATATTTCCCAATCTCATGTAATTTAATAAACGGAAAAAGCTTTCAGCTCTACAAATACGGTCACCAGTAAAATAAGATTAGAAAATATAAGAAAATATTACATCCAAAAGTAAATTCCAGTTTGATGAATTAATCTACAAACAAATAAATAATATAATATTACATATCAAGCAGAATGATAAAATTATATTTAAGTAAGCCACACATTTAAAAAATGATAAATTTATTTTTGAACTCTTCATACAAATTTTAAAACCTTTACCTTAAAACACAAAACATTATAAATTATATTACAAAATTTTCTGATGCATTTTTTTCTGCACAAGGAAAACAGAAAATTACTAGTGCAGTATTATAACTAATAGCATCAATTATAATTTTTCTTAAAAAATTGAAAATCACATAATACTGACGGCTGTATCCAATCCCGGATGATATTCATTATAACCAGAATATAAATCATCGTCTTCAAAGTTTGGTGGATTGAGGGTTTCCATTCCAACTTAACTTCAAGTAGTTTTATATATTACTGAAAAATGTTATCTTAATTTAGTGCTGTTTTTGTCTAAAAACATAATTAAAAAATTTGAAATAGTTCCATAACTAGGAACAACTTTCATCTCATAAGAATGCATAACGCATTCAAAAATATCAACAAACAGCCGATATCAGTTACCAAGGTAACCGATTTTCTTTGTTTGATCTTCTTTTTTGGCAATAAAAAATTCTTTTTTCCAAATATTACAGTTATATGTATAAAAAAAGATTAAATAATTTTTTTCAGCATAAAAATTTATTTGCAAATAAGTTTTGTCAAAGCTGCAAGCACTTTTAGATGATCACACAATTTTAAACGATTTAAGGACATTGTAATACATGGAATAGAATTCTTGCTCTTCTACATCTACACAATGAGAAGGCTAAGTTTGATGTTCGATTTGTTTTAGATTTAGATAAAATCGTTGAATAATTGGATAAAAGATGCCAATTTTTTAAATATGTATAATCCTTTTAAGAATTTTCATGCCGGCTTTCTGGCACAGAGGTAGAACGTCTTCCTCGTGTTCAAAAAGTCCCGGTTCGGGCATTGTTGTTCTTCTATGTGCTATCTATGAGATGTGTGACTGTTCTCCCCTCTAAAATGGAGCTGTGCAGGAAAATGTGATAAGTGTATGGCTAAGTCGTACTCTTGGCCCTAGTTGGCGCTACTTCAAAAACAAGAGCCGGCTTAAATCTGCTACTGTATCAGTGGAGGGTTTGTCTATAAGCAAGTGCCATAAATAACAACAACAAGAATTTTCATTATCAGAGAGTCATGTGATATTGGTTAAATTTATGCCTTTCTATTATGTCAATCAATTATTCCATTAAAAATGCAACTGTTGCATTGTGACGCCTTATCATCTTTATTTTTGCAACAAAAAAGCAGCAATCTACAAAATTAAATTTATAGGATATTTTGAAACTAAATGTGAAGCGTAATTGTCAACCTTTGGACCGAAATGGAAGAAATAAAGGTTGAAAATGTATGAGAAAAGAGACACAAAAAAAATTGTTGAATAAACTTAAAAAAAAAAAATCAATTATATTAATATCATAAGAGTCAACATAAAAAAAAAAGATTAAATACAAATAAATTTCACTAACTCACAATAAGAAGAGATATTTAATTATTTAAAGCTCCTAAATTCAAAACCAAAAGGGTAGGGAAAATCTTTTAAAAATTATTTCTTTATATATCTGGTTTTGCATGTAAATAGGGAATAAAATTAATCTAGAAAGTCGTTATTCAAATATTGAAAAATTGAGAAACCCTGATCTTAAGATAAATATTACCTAATCAAAAGACACTTTCATATATATATATAATATCTATATATATTCCAGAAAAATTCACTAAACTGCCTTTAAATTACGATTAAGTAAAGAAAAATTTGATCTCACATTTTTCAATGAATATTCGGATTTAAGGGATATTAAAAAAATGATTTCGATTTACTCTATTTTGCAGAAAACTGTTATTAACTTGTAGTTTTCTTTACTATTCTTGTTTAATTTGTAGAATATTTATAGGTATTTGTTATGAAAATTCAATAATATTCAGAAAGAAAAATTGTTTTAAAAATTCCATGTTTTTTCATATGTTTTTTGTTTACATTATGCAGAATTTTCAGTAAAATGATTTAAATCTTAAAAAATATATGATAGCACACTAAATTAGAATTACATAATTTTTTAAATAATATATAAATATGATTACTTGTAGTATATACTTTTTAACTATTCATATGCAAAGCATAGCTTTTTGTTCTTTTTCCCAATTTTTGAGCCTTTGTTTAAAAATTGATTTTGAATTCTATTAAAGTTGAGGAAGGTAACAAGGTGGCAGTGAACCGATTTTCAATTGCGCTTAAATCAGGAAGAATTTCCCCAAATTTATATTTTTAAAATTGAATTTTGAATAACTGAATTAAAAGGTATAAAGATAAAAAAAAAGTTAAATAATCCTGCGTAATTAAATATCTTATTTGAATTGCTGTAAATTAGACAT
>JAOUZG010000678.1:5112889-5128154 GCA_026289955.1 Argiope argentata | reverse complement strand
AAGTTAAGTTGTGTTTGTTTTAATTATTTTATCAGAGTCTAAGTTAAGCTGTGTTCCAATTACTTCATTTTAAATTGTTCGTGATTTCAATGGAAAAATTATTAATCTTGAATCGCTTATAACAATTCAATTATTTCCATTGATAAATTTTTTGGAAACATTACTTTTGTATTTTACTCTCGATTTATTCTTTTTCGAGTAAATGAAACTCGCTATCATTGCATAAATAAATGGAAAATTTTGATAGCTCTTTATCCGCCTTATTTAAAAAGAGACAATAAGAGAAAATATTTGTTTCGCTTTGTATATTACAACTGAATTTTGAAGTTTTGAAGAAATGATGAGTGTCTCAGTACTTCCTGATAAACATAATCAAAATATGATTTTTTTTAATTCACTTATTTTGAGGTTTCTGCGCTTATGAAATTCCAAACCATACATTTTTTTCAAATATTGTTTTTAAAAAAATCTTTACTGATAATAATGATCAAGGTGTGCATGTATATATTCGAACTTAACAGATCACAGACCGTATGACCTGGAATGCCAAAATTGGCACACATTGGCACTATATTGAAAGATGGAAATGTGCATTTCGATATCTCTTATTGAATTTTTAATTATCTAGAAAATTTGTACAATATCAATTAATCAAAAATATTTTAATTAATATTATTATTTAAAAATTCATCAGAATTTTTGTGTTTTTCTACGATAATTCCCTAAAATATTACTGAATGAAAAATAAATTGTTCAATAATTCAATTTTCTAAGAATAGTCTTTTCATCGATACTAACATCTTGGTTATCCTTAATTTTTCGAATTTTTTAAAAATCAGTTATTAAGAAGTATTTTAAGCTATTTTACAACAATATATTTCTTAATTGTAGGGAAACTGAAATCGTTTCGTTTTACTGACATTCAAAACCGATTTTTTTTCTTCACATTTTTGGATAATCAAGGTATAAAAATTTGATTTTAATTCCATAATGAGTCGGCAGTATAAATGAAGATTAAAATGAAATCTGCTATGCATATTTCAATGCATCATGTCAGAACATCATTTCTTGAACGGCCAAGCACCACGTGCTCGTGCAAGCTAAATTATATTTTTATTCACTTAATTTGTTTCATTGAATGAGTCACTTTAGTATTGCAAACGATCCAAAAAACTTTGTCTGACATTTATTGTTTAAAAAAAAATCCCATTTCCTGTTTATTTCATTTCATATAATCTCGATTTCAAAGTGACATTTTTCTCGGTTTTATTTGCTATAGTATTAACTTTTTTTTAATTCAGAACTTTTGTAAATACAATGATAACGTGTTATTAAAAGCTGAATTTTTGAGATGCTCTTGCAGATAATAAAATTTGTATTTTTCGCCGACGGGTTTTGTTGAAGCCCCAAAACCCCATTCCTAAAAAAATACATGTACTGACATGATAATAAATGAATGAATGTTTAGAGAATGATCTAATGAAAAATAAAAATCAGATTATAAGTATGAGTGCTTGTATTTGCATATGTGTGAGATACTATATAGGAATAGCTATTAGAAGAAGTTGCCGAATTCGGCTCAGATATAGTCTAAAAAGGGAAAAAAGGCGCCTTGAGTTGATTTTTTTTTAAATTTTAATTAATTAAAAATCATGAAATTTAATTTTTTCTTCATAATTTTCCAAAAATATTATAGAACTTATTTAATTTTAATATTTCCAAAATGTAAAAGTTTTTTTTAAAATAATGGCAGTTTAATTGATATGAAATACATTCCTAAATTTTAATAGATTTTTTAAAAACATTCTTTTGTTGAATTTTCAGCAATGAATTTTAGTATTGCAACGGATTTCAAATTGTATTTTTGTTTTTCATCTAAAGTTTAATCACGTGGTATTTTACTTTTAACTTCGAAATCTGTTTTTTTTAAATTGAATTATTTATCTGAGCAGTTTAGATGAAGAATCAAAAAGTGAATTTACTTGGTTGCAAAAGACAGCATACAATCTGAAACGGATTTATCTCGACACTTGAATTTTTAACGGCGCTTATGATGCCATGATGACTTTATTAAGTAAATACTTTCTAATTAGGAGCATCAAGTTATGCTCAAGGGATTTAATCCAAAACGAACTCAATCAGTATCACAGACGAACCAGTAGATAACTTTGGACAATGGCTTTTAACATACCTTAACCACTTCACATACAATGGCGTCTCTGACACGTGCATCGAATTATTGAATTATTAATTTTAAACCTGCAATTAAGTGAAAGTATTCAGTAATTTAAAATGCCAGAATCATTTAGAAACTTTTCATTATCTTAAAACTCGTTACATCATTACAGGGATTAAAATAACAATAAATGTTTAATATTGGATGTGTCTCATCTAATTAGGAAGTTAAATAAATTCGTATGTCAAGTGGTTAATAGAAAGCAAAGAGCTGATGTCTTGGCGCTAAGGTAGCGCGTCTTCCTCGTGATCTGCGTTTCCTGGGTTCGGATCCCGTTAGAACATAGTTGTGCTTCTATCTGTGAGGTGACTGTGCCCCCCTGTAAAAAGGGGATGTGCAAGCAAATATGGTGAGTATGAGCTAAGTGCTCTTGGCCCTAGCTGGCGCTACTCCAAAAAGCAAGAAACGCTCCTTTCGGCTTAAATCTGCTGCAGTATCAGCAGGGGGCTTGTCCATGGCAAGTGCCATAAGTAACAACAGGGGTGTGTGCAAAAAGGGGTTGCACAAGCGAATGCGATAAGTGTGTGTCATTTTCATATGAGATAGAAGTCTGACTTCTGCCCTCGGGTGCTCAGGGGTCCCATAACTTGAGAAGAAACTGCTCCCATCCTTCCATTGTAAAGCGGACACGTCATCATCATCATCATTTGAATCCTGCATAAATACTGGGGTGGTGGTGATTAGTTTGGTTATAGTGTCGGTGTCCTTGCACAGAGGTAGCACGTCTTCCCCTTGATCTGGGCGTCCCGGGTTCGAGTCCCGGTCAGGGCATGGCTGTTCATCTGTGTACTATCTGTGAGATGTGTGAATGTGCCCCCCTCCCCCAGTACAAAGAAACTGTGCGAGCGAATGTGTGTGTATTATCCTCATACGAGTTAGAAGTCAGACTTCTGCTCTCGCTTGCTCAGGGGTCCATGCCCTCAGAAGCTACTGCACCCCTCCTTCCGTTGTAAAACGGACACGTCATCAACATCGTTATTAGAAAGCAAAGACTTCAGCTAACCCTTCTCAATCAAACTTCAATGCAAAGAGAATCATTGTAATATTATAATCTGGCCTTATGTGCGTTTATTCCTTCAGCAAGAGTGCTCTTTTCTCGATTTTCTCTAGCTTTCTTTCTTTCTTTCTTTTTTGCATAAGAATTAATAGATTTTATTCATAGGAATCGATTAATGTAAGTTAGTTGAGACCGACATACGGTAACCTATTGGCAGATTGGATTTGGTGCAAATTTATAATTTTGATGGCAAAACCTGTACGTTATATTCCAGAAAGCCAACTAATTGTTTTTTTTTTTTTTGAATTTCCATATTTATATGAGTACAAACGATCAAATAACATGTTTCTTCAGAAATGAGACTCCTTCTTTTATTAATTTTTGCTCCTAAGGATGCATTAATGTTTACCTTTAGGGGATGCCTGATTTTTTTTCATGCGCAATTTATATTTGCTAAAATAGCCAGCTTTCTGGCTCAGGGGTAGGGCTTCTTCCTCGTGTTCTGGGAGTACCGGGTTCGAGTGTGCCCCTGTAAAAAGGGGTTGTGCCAGCGAATGTGGTGAGTGTGTAGCTAAGTCGTTCTCTTGGCCCTAGTTGGCTCTACTTCAAAAACAAGAGACGCTTCTTTTCGGCTTAAATCTGCTACTATATCAGCGGGGGTCTAATATGGCCATAAGTAGCAACAGCAACAATATTTGCTAAAACGGAAGAAACCCAGATCCATCCAGTTTTGGGATGTTTGGAACTTTTCTGGCGATATGCTTGTAGTGCCGATGCAAGAAGAAACATTTGAACAAACCAGCCTAACGAATAACCAATTAATTTTCTGAGCCAACCTAATGTCAACGAGCAATTCACACAAAGTGTTTTTGAACTCGGGAAATAATAGTTACAGATATGATCCCATGTTACTGTGCTTGGCATTTCCGTGATTCAGTTATTGATCTCCCTTTTTGAACCATAATGAAGACTACTCCTTTTTTATATAGAGAGTTAAATAATTCTTGCACCGGAACCCTTTAACAGTTTTTCTCATACGTTTAACAGAATAGCTGTATTTTTTTTTGCTAACAGAACTTTTTCGAAAGAATATTCGAAATTTACACATTCGAATATTCGTTTTGACAATAATATCTACTTTATCTACATTAATTAAAGCTTGTATTGAAAGCATTTTAAAAAAATCACGCTGGAGTTATTTTTTGATTTGGCCCCAGTTTTAATTTTCCCTGAATTTTAGTTTAATCATATTAATTTCCCATTTTAAAGCAACACTATTGCTATTTTGGGACGGACATCGTAATTTTGAACCGTTGTCAGATGAAGAGGACGACACCTGAGGTGGTACCTCCGTCTTCACATCACACAACACCAACAGGAAGGGGGTGTTTGACCCGGAAGGATTTAAAGTACTCCACACCCGTTTACACAGCAGTTCTTTGATGGGTCCGGGTTTTCAACCTGAAACCATCCGATTCCAACCTTACCACAGCTGCTCTGATTTTTTCGGAATAAATAAAATTTTTAGTATAAATATCATCAAATTCCACCATATAAGATATCTCGTTCTATTTTTTTAATTTCTGACCTCGCGTAAATAAAAAGGAAAACTTAGCGGGAAAAAAAGGTATAAAATAAGGACACGTCGAAATTTAAAATCGTATTCTTGAAAGTTTACAATACTTCCTCTTGTTAACATCGTTTAAGACATTCGTATACGAGAAAATAGCAAGAATCGCATTCTATTTTAAATTGTTCCCGTATTCTGTCTCCCACGCTGTGCATGCTTCTTATTTCTAATTCTGTTGTTGTGGTTACTTATGGCACTTACCTACGGACAAGCCCCCCCGCTGATACAGCAGCAGATTTAAGCCGAAAGGAGCGTCTCTTGTTATTTGAAGTAGCACCAACTAGGGCCAAGAGTACGACTTAGCTACACACTCACCACATTTGCTTGTACAGCCCCTTTTTACAGGGGGGCACAGTCACACATCTCACAGATAGCACACAGAAGAACAACCATGCCCGAACCGGAACTCTCGGAACCCGAGGAAGACGCGCTACCTCTGTGCCAGAAAGCCGGCTAATTCTAATTCTTCTTTATATATGTAGCCATTTGAGTTTTGAGAAATTTACTTACCAAAAAATAAATCATGGAATTATTTTATTCCAAATCTTCACACTAATTTTCATAACTATTTCTATATGGATCAGATTTAACATTATCTTTCCAATGTGAATTACAAAAATATTAAAATTAAATTTATTTCTCTAGCTGAGTTTTTTTTTTTTTTTTTTTTTTTTTTTTTTGCTACACTGCTTTACATTTTAGATTCTTGCAACTTTTCAACTTATAATTTCAACTTATTTTATACCACAGAATTTGTTTTACCCATTTGCTGACTGTTCTTTATCAAAAACAAGATACATCTTTATAAAATTCAGTCGACTAGAATTTTCCTTGAAAGAAAGATGTAAGATATCGGGATTTATAGCATCAATTATCCCTGGTTTCCAGATGCATGGAACAAAAAAGTATTATCAACGCACGCACACCGGGATTCGAACCCTGGACGTCCAAAACTCTGGGAAGATACGCTACCTCGGTGCCAGGACGCTGGGAAGTTCAGTTTTTCGAGTATATGAACCTTTTTTTTATCGAATCAATCTACAGCATAATAACGCTATTTCAGATGTAAATATCCGGATCACCTAGATTTTAATTTTTATTGTAATCTCACTTTTAATACTTTTTTTTTCTCAAGACAGACATTAAGCAGAATCTATTATGGCTCTTCAATATTATACTGAAATTTCAGTCACATGGTACATGGATAAAATTGCTGTAGTAATATAATAAAAGATTAAAATGAAATCTGCTATGCATATTTCAATGTATCCTGTCAGAACATCCTTTCTTGAAAGGCCAAGCACCACGTGCTCGTGCGAGTTTAATAACATTTTTATTCATTTCAATCGTTTCATCGAATGAGTCACTTTGGTATTGAAAACGATCCAAAAAAAACTTTGTCTCGCATGGATTGTTCAATATATATATATATATCACATTTCCTATTTATTTCATTTCATATAATCACGCGCTGAAAATGACATTTTTCTAGGTTTTATTGCTGTAGTCATCAACTTATTATTTTTAATCAGATCTTTTGTAAATGCAATGGCAGAAAGTTATTAAAAGCTGATTTTTTTTAGATGCTCGTGCAGATAATAACATTTTTATTTTTCGCTTACAGATTTTTGTTGACGCCAAAATCTCATTCCGAAATCAGCATCATGTTCTGGCATGATAATAAGCATAACTTAAATTCAATAAAATTCGAAATCCCGCTGCCTTCAAGTAAGAATATAGTTTATTAAATGTATTCTTAAATGATTGCATCTACATCTTTTTCAACCATTGATTTTCAATCGGCGTAAGTAAAGTATTACAAGATTATGCAACATTTCTTGTACACTGACGATGTGTCAAATTTACTTTTAGAATTTAGAATTTTTTTTAAATTTATTTATTTGGCGCGTTTTGTTTAATGGAAAAAATTTATGTACCGTCCATTAAATTTCTCAATTTATATTACTTAATAATTTGTATTGTATTTTTGAGTTCTTTCTTTTTTTTTTGTTTTTACAATTGTTCAAAGCTTTTTTGGGGGGGAGGGGGTATATAAAAATCGCATATAAATAAATGTTGTTGTTTTTTTCAAAATTTCTGCAAGTAGAAATAATAATATTTAATAAAAAAACACAATAATAATAATAATAATGAACACATGCAAATAACGGAATAGGAAATCTTAATCTTTTAAATTGTAGCTTCTTGTTAAGACTAGCTTAATGTAGCTTCTTGTCACGTTTATTCTTTCATGATAGTAAGATAAAATCATCATCATCATCATAATAAGTTAAAATACGTTAAAAAAAGTATACGTTCAAAGGATACGTTCAAAAAAGTATATTGTTTCTCTTAGCCGAAAATGGAGCAAAATTTTAAAAATACATATTATTTTAGGAGAAGTATCATATGTTTTAAATTCCTCTAATCTGATTGTTTGCAATTTTGATTATCTAATTTTAGTATTATGTCCAGTTTATTCATGATGCAATATCTAATTATTAAACATCTAGAAAAAAATCCAGAAAACTAATCAGAAAAAAGATGTAAATAATTATGTTCTATACTGTTTGTCAATAAATGCACTTCTGAAAAAGTTACAAGGACGGATTTCAAAGCAGTCTACAAGTCATTAATAAGTAAAATATTAAAATTTAGAAAACAATAAGCATTTTACAAACACAAATAATAAATTTAATAAACCTAACAACATACATTTAGTAAAATATCATTGGCGCAGAAACATTTTAAGCAACGTTTCCTCCTTCTTCGACTGAAATTGATTCAATCATTATTTTAATTCCAACTAATGGTAAGTATTGTTAGCGTTGTTCATTGATTAAATTATCTCCTTGCCAACTGGAATCGAAATATTCTGAAATACAATTTAAAAATTTCACAATTTGGTCAGTTATAGACATATCACTATTAATGACAGATTTTTTTTAATCTGATTGATTGAATCAGGGTATCGTATAAAGATATTTTATATAACCTGTTTGATATAATAAATATACATATTATATAATAATTTGTATTCCAAACACATAATTAAACTAATTGGTACGTACATAAATCGAAAAGTGTCTCAAAACCAAAAATGACTATTGCGCCAACAACAAGGAATCTTGACAGTTTTTCTAAATATCTCGATCGCTTTTTTTACTGTTATTTAATATACTTTATGTACGTTTTGTATTAAAGAAAATAAAAGAAAAACACACTAAAAATCTTATTTTTTTGCTTCGTTCGTATATTCCTCCTGTTAACAAGCAATGTATTTTTTCCCATTGTCTTTCTTTAATTTTCTTATCATTCCCTATATCAAAATTTCCAGATATTGACTTTCAAGATACTAAACACCTAAAATACTTTCCGGTCTCTACAAACCTAAAATACTTTCCAGTCTCTACAAACATAAAATACTTTCCAATCTCAACAAGCCTAAAATACTTTCCAGTCTCTACAAACCTAAAATACTTTCCAATCACTACAAGCCTAAAATACTTTCCAGTCTCTACAAGCCTAAAATACTTTCCAATCACTACAAGCCTAAAATACTTTCCACCTGCTACAAACTTAAAATACTTTCCGGTCTCTACAAACCTAAAATACTTTCCAATCACTACAAGCCTAAAATACTTTCCACCTGCTACAAACATAAAATACTTTCCAGTCTCTACAAACCTAAAATACTTTCCAATCACTACAAGCCTAAAATACTTTCCACCTGCTACAAACATAAAATACTTTCCAGTCTCTACAAACCTAAAATACTTTCCAATCACTACAAGCCTAAAATACTTTCCACCTGCTACAAGCCTAAAATACTTTCCAGTCTCTACAAACCTAAAATACTTTCCAATCACTACAAGCCTAAAATACTTTCCACCTGCTACAAACATAAAATACTTTCCGGTCTCTACAAACCCAAAATACTTCCCAGTTGTTACAAACATAATATACTTTAAAGTTACATCACACCTCAAGTAGTTTTCAGTCGCTACAAACTTAAAATACTTTCCAGTTGCTACAAACCTAAAATGTCGGCACATGCTTCTTAAGAATCTGTTTGCACACACACCGAAAATATTGAAAAAAAGAGAGATATGTCTCCAACCCTCTCGAAAGAGCAACAGCTTCCGTCATTGTCCGATTCGCGAGTGTGATCTCTCTTTCATTCCTTGTGTGACCCGCGGGCACGAGGGCCGAGAGGAAGAGAGAGGAGAGCACGTGACCCCTCGTGCCGTACGTGCCGATCTGACCAGGAGCGCAGCACCCGAAACGTGCTTTACGTCATCTCTCCCGAAAACGAACCCTTTATCACGTCTCACGGCCAAGGTTAGGAGGTAAGGAAGGACTTTTCCCCCCAAACGATACTGTTGTGGTTTTGGGAAAAGAGAGTTTGTTGCCTGCAGATTGATTTCGGTCGGGTTGAAAGGTGTGAGCATGTTGCGTTGTGTTAGCGGTTTCACAGGTATCCACGCTTGCTTCCACTTCTAACTGCCGTATAGACTTAGTATCAGAAGCCACATTTTAATAATATGGAAAAAAGTGAAATATTAAAAAAAAAATCGAATAACTATTAGATGTTTGTTTACTAGCGGCGAAACTGGCGCAGTATGGTCAAAGAAAGTCTCATGGCCAGGGTCTGATTAAGGTAGGGGCATACAGGGCAGTTACCCCGGACCCCCACAAAAAAGGAGGCCCCCAAATCGAATAAAAATTTTGTTTTACGTTCCCTTCTTTAATGAATGTTCTTCATTATTAAAATAATGAAGCTGAGGGGACCCCAAAGAAGTTTTTGGCCCAGGGCCCCAACTAAGCTAAGTCGGGTCCTGTTCATGACTCAATGACCCATAAGCAGAATAGTGAAGAAGTTAATAACAAGTAATATAAAAACAATTTTTAAAAATCAATTCCTACTTCAGATATTAGGAGACAATTAGAAAAGTACGAAATTTTTTATTTTAATTACTTTTAATCGAATAATTACAGTTGTTATTCTCGTGATCCGCTTTACCACGGAAGGAGGGGTGTAGTAGATTCAGAGGGTATGGTCCTCTGAGCTCCCAAATAATGGTTAACTTTGATTCAGTATCCCCAGTGCTTACCTCTCGACATAAAGAATTTTGTGACCAGGTTCGCAGCACAAGTGATACGAATCCAATGCCCTTCAAATGAGGCTATCCTGATCTAACAAATTTAACTACTATGAAGGCGAGAAAATTAGTTTTTAATTAATTAATAAGAATAAATGAATAAATATTTAAAAAACGGTATTAACATCAAATGTCATCTACTATAAGTTTAAAAAAATGTGCTTGAACATGATTGGATGAATAAAAAGTATTTTATTAATGATTGAAAATTTAAACTATATTTATATATAGCTCAATAGTAGGAATTGAAAAATAGTTCTTGATACGTTTTTAAGTATGGTATTTTTAGTCTAATGATCTTTGATATTATCTATTTTCCAATTTTTACCTTTCCTTTTGAGCAAGCTTCGGTGTGAAACTAACTGTAAAGAGCAACTTTGAATAATATGGAAATGTGTTGCCAAAAGGCAAATCCAATTTCTTGAATTAATAGAAAATGCAGTGATAAATGAAATACCATTGAGCTAAGTAAAAAACAATATGTTGCTTTTAAGGGATTTTTCAACCTAAAGATATCATTTTTATCGTTATGATTTTGTGCGTATTGTATAAATGTAATGATTAATGCTTTTCAAACTGTACTATATAAATTTGGATTATTTTATTTAAATATATGAACATAGTTACTTATTATTGGTTAATAAATTACAATCAACAAGATTTATTTTAGATATTTTTTAAACTTGTGATAAATGCGTTACTTATGGCATGGAACATTATTTAATTTAAACAGCAATACATTAAAATTAGCTATAAATACCTACTACTAATGAAAATTTATTTGTATGGTTGTGTTTTTTTGTGTATATTTGTAGGCCTTTTCGAGTCAGTTGAACTCACACTAGCAAAGTTGGCCAACATATATAGGGTGTTCATATAGGGTTCCATACCTCAATTTCGAATATAAAATATTTCGCAAAAACCGATAACGTATTTGTAAATAACAACTCAAAGAATTTTATTAATGATATAAAAGTGCACAAAAAGATTATTAAAAGCTTATATTAAAGATTGCACAATTTGCACTTTGTAGGCATTCAGCGGTTTTGGAGAACGTTCAATATTGTCGTATGCGGCACATGTAACTGCACAGCTGATTGTCTCGTTGATTTTCGTGGACTGCGAGTAAACGTTTCTTGGATGCTATCAACATTTTCCCGCGAAATGCTCGGTCTTCCCACTCCCTTTCGTTGTAGAACGCTACTAGTTTCCTGAAATTGTGTTAACCCGCGTCCAATAGAATTATCCGAAGAACTTTACTCAACTTTTTACTCTACAGCAATAATTGATTTTCCAAAGAATAATTATTCATCAATCTAAATATTCTCCAGTCAGAGTTATTTGCTTTCGCTTATATTGAAAGTTAAGTTTTATACTTTTTTTGAGATATACATTATTTTATAATGAAAGGTAGTAATTTTGAAAGCAATATTGTTTAGATTTTTTTATAAACTAAAGAAAGAAGGGCAGACAGATTACAAAAGAGGTTTAACTTTTTGTAACCTCAAATAATTTTTTAACTCAGGAGCATTACAAAGCGCTTATTTCTTATATTTCTATATTAGTCGACTCTGGTGGCTAGTTGATTCAACGAGAATATTAGTCATATTTGATTTCTGATACGTTTAAATCAGAAATCAAATATGACTAATATTCCAACTAATTCTTTTACGTTTATATGCTGTCTATAAGTTGTGTCATGCAACATGTTTGGAGTACTTTACAGCAGAATTTTGATTTTGGAATAGCCAAATATCGCAAATAATAACTTCTTAGATAATAGGGGCTCACGGAAAGAAAAAATTCAAAATTTTAATTAAAAAATAAATGACAATTTTTAAATTTTTATCGATGATCCTAATATATATTGTTGTACAAGGAGCATTATTTCATTGTTTTAAATTCATAAAAAAATGTTTTTCCAAATACCAATTTAATTAATAAACAATGTTTTCTCAAACTGCTATAAATTTTTAAACACACACACACACACACACACACACACACACACACACACACACACACACACACACACACACACACACACACACACACACACACACACACACACACACACACACACACACACACTATTAATAAAGGTTATTATAATATTATTTTATTCTTTAAAAAGGAATAAGGTCACTCTTTTCAATATGATATAATTTGAAAACTTCTGACGAAATTTAAAAAGTACAAAAAGGAGTTTCAATTATTATAAAATTAAAAAAAAAGTTTTATAAAGATATAGTATAAGAAAATAAATAAATAAAAGATTAAAATGAAATCTACTATGCATATTTCAAGGAATCATGTCAGAACATCATTTAAAAAATATCACATTTCCTATTTATTTCCTTTCATATAATCACGCTCTCAAAATGACATTTTTCTAGGTTTTATTTGCTGTAGTCATTGACTTATTTTTTTAAAAAAAATCAGAGCTTTTGTAAATAGGGTGGCATCGCGTTATTAAAAGCTGATTTTTTGAGGAGCTCGTGCAGATAATAAAATGTCAATTTTTAGCCTACGAATTTTTGTCTACCTCATTCCCAAAACAACATCTTGTTCTGAGATGCTAAAAAAATCTGCCATAATTGATTCTTTTCTGTAGGATAATAGATTCAATATTTTGATTTTTTTCGGTTATTATAGATTTTGAAATCAAACTTCCATAAAAATAACAAAGAAGAAGGAAACCCTAGAATTCTTTACCTTCGCCATAACACGCAACATAAAAGATGTATCCTTTCTTCTTTTAATCACAATTTGTGAGGTGTCGATCAAATTTATCGAAATAAAGTAAAATCGGTTCAAGAATGCGTATATTTTTTTAAATATCAAATAGCACATTCAATCATGATAACATCTACAGAATACCGATTTCCAAGGTACGTGCTTCCTTAAAAAGACAACTTGGCCTACATTTTTCTCAATGGCATATAACAATTCAAAGAATTTTGTATCTAACTGTTATTACTCGAATTCCAAATGTATTGTTACCCACCCCCAAATTCCGAATGTATTGATTCCAATCGATTATGATTCATCATTGAAAAATGAGTGACCATTTCTGGTAAGAATAATCACTTAACTTTTGAAGATTTATGACTTATTTCAAACAAAATAAACATCTCCATGCAGTGATCTCTTGCAGAAATGATCCTCGACTTTACAGGTGTTGTTTACGCCAAAGAGCCTCGTTTAGGTATGTCGTCATGCACCTGGGGTGGTCCTACAAATTGTTCAGTATATTGATTTAGCCCTCTCCCCCCTCGTTCACCGTCGACGAGAGGCTGTGGACAAGTTTGCTGAGTCATACGCTTGTTCTGGTTGGTTCTGACTTCTGGGCAAAAGAAGCAGGAGCATCGAAAACAGATTTCAATAGAGATGGTCTGACCCACACACTTACCAAGAGATATTTTTAAAGAAGTGTAATTTTTACATGGAACACTGCTTTCTTCACTCAAAATCTTGTTTTTTGTTCTAAACAGACAATGAGTTTTCCATTTCGTTTTACAAATCAAAGAAAGTTTTCATTTTAATGTTAAGTTTAGTAATACATTTTATTTTTTCGGTTTGGAATGAAGTTTCTGTCATCAAATTTAGTGTGAAATACCTGGCAAATATTCTAAAAGAATAAAATAAAACGGAGATTTAAATGATAAATATAAAAAAAATTAAAATGAAATCTGCTAAGCATATGTTAATGTATCATGTCAGAACATCATTTCTTGAACGCTCGTGCGAGTTAAATTATATTTCATTCATTTTAATGGTTTCATTGAATGAGTCACTTTAGTATTGTAAATGATATCCAAAAAAACTTTGTCTCGCCTTTATTGTTTAAAAAATATCCCATTTCCTATTTATTTCATTTCATATAATCACGTGCTCAAAACGACATTTTTCTAGGTTTTATTTGCTGTAGTCATTAACTTATTTTTTTATCAGAGCTTTTGTAAATGCGATGGCAAAGCGTTATTAAAAGCTGATTTTTTGAGATGCTCGTGCAGATAATAAAATTTTTATTTTTCGCTTACGGGTTTTTGTTGACGCCACAAAACCTCATTCCTAAAGCATTGCCATGTTCTGACATGATAATAAAGAACAGCAACAAAAGATAGGTAACAAATTGAGAGTTAAGATCTCATATTGTAATACTTTATATTATATCACCAAGAACCAGTCTTTGTTGAGTATACTTTTTACCCCAAGTGAAATAATAAATATGTTGATTTTAGCAGGAGCAATTCATCCTTTTTTTTTAAGTGAGTGGCTTCTGATACGAGAAGTTTTCATTAATAAAGACTCATGACATCTGTAAAGTTCAAGATAAAAGTATTTATGTATTATACCGTCTTCGCCAACGATCGCCAACGGTTTAGTAACTCATTGGCGACGGATTTAAATTTGGTGATAAAGATCAACGGATTACACCATTGCCGGATGCCATAATTGGCAGTTTAGCAATTCATTGGTGACGATTTCAAATTTGGCGATATAGTTGGGAGGTATAATACGTAAGTACCAAGATAAATTTAAAACTTAGATCATTTATTAAAGGTTTATTGGTAATATCTCATCAAAAATAAGTGGATTATATTTCTGGAAATAGAAGAATTGTCAATTAAACAAAATTTCATTTCCAAGCTTCTCGAGTAACAAACCTCGCAACTTGACTGCAGATGTAGTCAATTTTGTTTATCGTAGGGATATTTCGAGCTTTCGAACAAATTTATCTACAAATTTTCAAATTCATTCTGTGTCTTGAACTATATTGAGCACAGAAATTTAATTTAAAATCTACGTATCATTTATTGATCTTAAAGACCTTATTAATCATTAGAATTCTGCTGAATAAGCGCCTTGAGGTCGAAAACGAGATTCTTATATGGGGGAAAGAAAACAAACATCACTCCCTCCCATCCCAGAAATCCTGATCAATAGGCCCGAATGATATTTTAGCATCCGAGAAGTGATGTCTAATGAGGCCGTTTTATTATGTAGAAGGAAAAGTGGGATCTCTAATTCTTTGTTAGCCAATTCTGAAGAAAAAATAGTCAATGGATATTAAAACGCCGAACCTTAACTCTAAGCAGGATGAAAAGAGTGATTTTTTAAAAATTCTATCTTAGCTTAGATCAGAACTTTTTTAAAATATTACAGGTGTTTTTACATTTTTTTAAACATAAATTCTGAAAATTTTACAACTGAACAATAACTTTTACATCACCCTT
>JAOUZG010000678.1:5086241-5112489 GCA_026289955.1 Argiope argentata | reverse complement strand
CGATAAAGATGTTTCTTGATTGTTTCAAATGGGTTTCAACTGGTTAATAACTAAAATTAATTAAGACAAATAATGAAATAAAAATAATATAGTTCTTACATGATAGCTTGAAATTTGCCATCGAAGATTTTTTTTTTTTGAATTTTTTTAGAAATATTTAGATTTTAATCACACACTGGTTACATATGAAATATTTTTCAATCTCTAAATAAAATAAATAAATTTTTAAATAAAAAAATACGAAAGCACTACTTTTAACAAACTATTCGAATTTGTTAACCTGATAATTCCATTGTTGCTGTGGAAGCCGAACGTATTCATATTCGGATAATGTCATAAAGCGCCGTCTCAAAAAATTTCGAGATACCTAGATTCTAATCGTGTAGTGACAATGCAAGTACTTCAAAAATTTAAGAGATGATATTACATGATATTATTAGCACGGTAGAAGATAGAAAAAGGTTCTATTAACTAGTTTTAAATTTTTTTTTGAAATATATAAATTAACTTAAAAAGTAAAACATTATCTAAATATAAAATTAGATTCAAATCGTTAGAGCTATTTCCGAGATACACGAAATAAATTTATAGAATTTCTCGTCTTAATTTATATAATACAGATAGAAAGAACTCAGCAAAACAGTCAGTAACGAAGCGTTGATGTATTTCCACTACATCTTTGGCCTTCTTGAATCTATCTTTTAGAATCACATCTGCCTTTCAGTAAAATAGTTGAAAACTCATCAAACTAAATTGAGGAAACCCGATGAACTGTTTAAGCCAACCTTATTTATTAATGCAACGATTTAAATAAATGAAACTTCGGTCATAGTTTTATTAATAGAATTATTCTATATCTCTCGAATTTTGGAACGAATCCATGACTAGATTGCAGGATTATCTATTCTGTAAATTCATGAGTATGAAAGAACGGTAAATCAAAAACGCAATTAACTAGATAAAGGGTATTTATCAAGTCTTCTTTGCACCAAATTTTTATATCTGTATTTCTTTTTATACGCAATCGATTGAAGAGATCTAAAGTACTTTCTTGATTATTGTCATTATATTACAAAGCTATTGCTTGCCAAGGGATTCTATAAACCTTCACGCTTCTTCACAAGCGTTGAGATGGGTTCAATTCGAAAAAAATAGGAGTGATAGGAAAGATGAAAGGAGATGATTACGTTTAGTAATAAAGCTAATTCTAAAAATGCGTACATCCTTACGCGTCTCATCTCTTAGGTTATCATCGTATGGTATTCTTACGCGTCTCATCCTTTATTGATGCAGAATCATCGAAAAGTGTACTTCTCGGGACATTGAAACGAACAATAAAATGAAATCTGCTATGCATATTTCAATGTATCATGTCAGAACATCATTTCTTGAACGGCCAAGCACCACGTGCTCGTGCAAGTTATATTATATTTTTATTCATTTTAATTGTTTTATTGAATGAGTTGCTTTAGTATTGCAAACGACCCCAAAAAAATTTATATCGCATTGATTGTTAAAAAAAATATCCAATTTCCTATTTATTTCATTTTATATAAACACCTCCTCAAAATGACATTTTTCTTGGTTTTATTTGCTGTAGTCATTAAATTATTTTTTTAAATCCGAGCTTCTGTAAATGGGATGGCATTAAAAGCTGGTTATTAAAATATGGTTATTAAAAGCTGTTTTTTTAAGATGCACGTGCAGTTAATTTATTTCGGAGATACGACGCGGAAGATTTTAATCAGCTCTATTTTAATGTATTTTAATATTGCAATTATTGCGAAGTTATTTGGTAACTTATTATCACGTTAAAACATGATATTGATTTGGGACTGAGGTTTGTGCCATCAACAAAACTCTGTAGGTGAAAAATAAAAAAATTTATTATCTGCACGAGCATCTGAAAAAAATCAGCTTTTAATAACGGGTTGCCATCAAATTTACAAAAGCTCTGATTAAAAAATTAAGTGAATGACTGCAGCAAATAAAGCATTGAAAAATGTCATTTTGAGTGCTTGATAAAGTGAAATGAAATAAATAGGAAATGTGATATATTTTTTAAACTATCAATGCGAAACAAAGTTTTTTCGGTTCATTTGCAGTACTAAAGTGACTCATTCGATGAAACGATTAAAATGAGTAAAAATATAATTTAACTTGCACGAGCACGTGGCGCTTGGCCGTTCAAGAAATGATGTTCTGACATGATACATTGAAATATGCATAGCAAATTTCATTTTAATCTTTCTTTTTATTCATTCGCATAATCATTTTCTGAAAATTATCTCTAAGAATGCTTGTAACTGACCATATCAAGAAAAAGGTTACTTTTTGCAGCAGCGATACTCTTACAATCCCTCTTTTTATCTCTGAGTTCTGTTTGCATGACCTCTGGCCACACTACCGGGTGTTTATTTGAATGGACTGTGGACCCAAAGTCCTCGAAATGCAAACATCTTTTGTTAGCTCCAACCCTCCTGGATTACCTCAAAGCGCCCTAAACCTTCGGCTACACGTGCTCGTAGAGCCGAGAATCAATATTTTTGCTTCCTCGAATGCAAGGAATTTTTTCAATGAAATGTTAGACGCACTTATAAACTGCTACAAGTTTTTATTTCATATGTGATATCTAGTGGCCTTAAAAGAATTTTTAAGATGTATTTTGTAAAGTTACATACCAATGGTCAAATATTTTCGCTATTTTAAAATGATAAATATGTTTTAAAAACTCAGATGGGAATGACGAATCACTATGCTACACTCTTTATTATTGTAGTCTTATATATTCTTACCGAATATCTTGTTAATTTTTGTACTTACATATTTTAAAATTAAGTTTAATAAATGAGATGAAAAGTTAAAAAGGATGTGAAAAGATAAAAAGGGCCTTTCATGAACTTTTTAGCACAATCTTTTTTAAAAAAATCCATTAATGCATTGATTTTTTTTAACAAGACTTTACATAAATAAGAGGAAAGAATTAAGTACTTAATTTTGACTTTTCAATTGTTGATTGAAATTATTAGTTTGAAAACCTTTATTGATTAATAAAAATTTCCTTAAGAAATTCATAAAATGTGTTATTAATCCATTAAGAAAATTTCCAGATTGAATGTGGCTGAGAGTATGCAGTTAGCCTTAATTGATTTACAGAATTCTGATTTGTTCAAAAATCAATTCATAGAGAAACCAATACGAGAATTTTATAAAGACTACCCGAGGTATTTTCATGCTTAAAGCAAAATGCAGCTGCATGTGCAACTTTCTTTGGAAACACTTACATTTGTGAGCAAACTTTCTCACTAATGAATTTAAACAAATAAAAAGTAAGAAATAGTATAGCAAGTGAGAGAACCTTTCTGCTATTCTATTTCTTATTTTGTTCTGCGTATTGCCACAACCAATCTTAAGCCCAAAATAAAATCAATAACTTCAAATATTCAGTTCTAGCCATCTCATTAATTTTGCTAATTTTGATTACTAATTTTTTCTCAAAATTAAAATTGTATTTTCTGTATAATTATCAAAACATTTTTCCTCTGTTATTTTACTTCAAGTTTGCCACCTTTATAGCAGAAATCTTTTTTTTTCGGAGGTAAAGTATTTCAATCATATCTATAATGTTTGAGTTGCATTCATTCATTTATTTATTGCATAATGTGTGCATGAGTAAAATAAGTGCGGTATTAGTTGTAATTCATGAGTATTGCTCCAAAAAAAAACGTATTTTCACATTTATAACATGTTTTAACATTCACGTGTTGCTTTGGCCCTCGACATGATCCTTTTTCCTATTTTGGCCCCTCATCTTGAGAAGGTTGTGAATCCCTGGTTTAATTACGTCTTCGAACCAAACAATTTATTCCAAAAGCTAAAACTTGTACTTGTTTTAACAGCTTTAAATTTTAAGATACATTAACGTTAGTTTTGCATGATCACTGATTTTAAGTAAAATGATGTATTTGGATATGTTATTACAAATAACAGGGGGACATTGACTTAAATCGTCTATGTGTATCAATGTAACCAATTTCAATGGATGCATTAAAATTGTATCTTCTTTTCATGGATTATGCATAGATGTGGTTTACATTTGCCTTTTTTAATGAACAAATAATTCGTTTGAAGAGTCACAATTTGTAAGAATAATTTTGCTTTCTTTTAATTATTACTTTATTGTAGAATTACTATCTTTCTAAAAGTTGATATATAAAAAATATATATAAAGTTCTAGAATAACAGTCCTGTGTTCTTTATAATAAGTTTAAAAATATTCCTTAATAGATTTAAATTTGTAAAGACTTATTCTTTCATTTAAAAAAATCTTACTAAAAAGTGATGGATTTTTAGTGAAGTTAAAGAAACACTTGGTTTAAAATTTAAACCATAATTTGGCATGCAAAAAAGTATTGATGTTTTGTTTTTATTCCACACTTTTTAAAAATATTTCCTTCACAGGTTGTTTCAATCAATGTATATAAGGGGCATGTTGATAGAAATCCACTGCCCGGAAAAAATTGTGATAAATTTTTTATCAAGTTATTTATATTTGCTAAAAATGTATGAATACTAAGTGCTAATTTTGGATATTAAATTTATAAAATCATTTTACATTGTGTTAACTTTAGCTTTCTAAATAAATGTATCAATATTTCTGCATTTCCCCATATATATTAAAATTTCAGGGTAATGTGAACTGGTCTGTCATTGTTAAATAGTTTAACTTATTTGTTTTTAAATTATGTGAAAGTTATTTTCTTTAATATGATTTGAATTTGTAGTTCGAAACATCTAAATAATGAAAATAAGTTAAATAGTTGTTGGAGACATCAAAAGAAAAGGAAATTTCATTAAAGGAAGCAATTGGCTTAAGAAGATGCAAGTCAATCTTTTAATTAAAATTAATGACATGAAAAAGAAATAGTCACTGAGATTTCCACAGTTTTAATCAACCAAGTGCAAATATAAGAAAACAATTTCAAAAATGAAGTTATTGTTTTTTTAATGATTTACATAGAATGAAAGAGAATAAGCACTAGTTTCAAAAAATGGAATGAGATTATATTCGACGGTGGGTTAAACCAACATGATGATGACATGTTTACCGATGATAATATTATTACACTGCCTGTAATGCGCGTTTAGAGGAAACCTTGATACATATGCATGCATAAAGTATAGACAAAAAAAGTCATGCCGTTTGTAGTCATACTAATAGAGACAAAGAAAATGATATTTTGTGCACCCATTGTTTTGAAATCAGTAAAATTTTTAAATGACAGTGTCATTATAAATTTTTAGGAACTGCTTGAATAGCATTTATCATTTTATGAAATGTATAAGTATTATGTATAATTCCTATGAAAAGTGTACAATAATTCTCATATTTTATACTTCGACTAAAAACGCCCGGAATTCTATAAAGGTATTCTATAGAAAGCGGTGTTCCATATACTACCGCTAACACGAGCGTACATATTTAATTAAAACTCATTTTAATGAAGAAAAAAAACTTTTTAAACTAATATTTAAGAAATGCTTTTATTTAATTGATTTGTTTTATTCTTGTAAAAAATTTTGGAATTTTGAAATAAAATTTTCATTTATATCTTGGAATATTAAAAATTCTTTTTTTCTTCTTGTATTTGTGTCTTATCAAAGGCAATGTACAATTTTAATATTTTTACTATTTAATGCCACTCTTTTAGTGCAAAATTAAGAATTTAGTTTTAATTACCTAATACTGTCATAAAATGCATGCAATGATAAAAATATGCATATTAATTTATCTTTATTTTACATTGTTATCTCTCTTGCTGAAATCAAGGCACTGAAAATCCAAAACTCTGTGACCTCACATGAGATAATTTCACATTCACTTGAAATTGCATCGCGCATGATTATTATCACATTCAGTTGCGCTTGCGATATATATATATATTAAATTCCAAAATTAAATTGAGCAAGTTAATTTAATTAGTTGCGCGGGGAATAATATTCTTCATTATGTTTGAGATACCATGAAAAAGGAAAAAAAAATATTAGCATCAATTATGCCGATGGTAATAACAATAAAATTGAATTGCAATTAAAAATTCACATATCATGTACACAACTTTACTTCCACCGTTTTTCAATAAATAGTTACAATGGTAAGTGATGGGCATCTTCTTGGACGTTTGTCAATAACAACATCACATTAGTTAATTTCTGTTTGTATTATACATTTATTCTTGATAGAAGAAGCGAATATTGAGCCAATTTTTCGTCATTTGGAGAAATTTCGATTTTCAGATTCCATTCGAAGAAAATTGCGACTGAGAGGCATCGAATGTTCTCAGGTACTTATAGTGAATCTGTTCTTGGTGAAAGAACATATCGTGAGTGATATCAACGCTTCAAAAGCGATGACGTTGAAGAACGACATGGTCTAAAAAGAAAGAGAAAAAAATTTCAAAGATTCCAACTCTGAAACATTGCTTGACGGAGACTCGAATCAAACGTATGAAGAATTGTTTCGAAAAATTTCAAGTGGTGGGAATGACTCAGTAAAAAAGTAAGGAAACTAGGTTCCGCACAAGTTAAAGTCGAGAAATGTGGAAAAGAATTTCTTTAGGCATGAACTTCTGCTTCAGAGACAGTAGCGGAAAAGGTATCTACATCGCATGTGACCAGTGATGAATAATGCGTCCACTAGAGTAATGCCAAAGGCAGTAAATCATGGAGAATGTCAGAACATTCCTCATGATTCCACATTGAATTATCATGGTACCAATGCTTTGTATTTGGAAGAACCAATTATATGTGACATGATATCACATATATCAAGAGGCTTGAAGACATTGTTGGAAATGCTAAAATTTAAATTTTTACTCCATTCACTATTTTATTCAGGAATTAATCCTTCAGATACCATTTGTTTCGAAAGATGGCTCACAAAAATTCGTGAAGCATGCATCGTCTTTTCAAAATGGTATCCGGTAATTGCTAAAAAGATGCGGAAAATAGTACCCAGTAATGGATCATAAGTGGGTAATCTCTTTTTAAAAATAAAGCTCAAACTTTTGGGGTAAAAATCGGCGAAGGCAAATTTGTACGCCTGATAGATATGTGGAATAATACATTTCTATATTTCTCACAAAATCGTAGGAACCTGACAAAAAAATCCATTACATATCAAATATTCTTGTGATTTTTCATATTGTTAGATTTCAACATTAACCTTTGAATGCAATATTTAAAATATTTGATTAGTTTGCTATTCCGCAATTGATTTTTCACCTTTATTAAAAAGTTATTACACTAAACATATTATATATTTCTCATTAATTGTCGTATTTTAAAAATATATCAATGGCAAGAGATAACTAGAAGGGATGGCACAAGAAATTTTTAATTAACTCAACATAAATTAATGTTATTTTTCAATCTTTAAGGTTATTTCCCATTTGAAATTGGCATGGATTTTCAAAACTAAAGGGGATTAATTACAATAAAATTTCGGGAAAACAAGCATAAAAATTCAGAAGTATTTTTCCCAAGTTGCAAATAGTTTTGATTTTAATAAGTTTTTTAATTCCTTAAAAGATACTTGCATTTTACTATTGCAATATTGTTTTTCCCCTGATTGATATCACAACACTTTAAATATTTGTTATATCTAAATAGTTAACAGTTTAAATTTGGCGCAATAATAGTATTATGGTATACAACTATAGTAACTAATAACAAATCGTCATTTTGTGGATTTCTATCTCAGTATTATAAATTTAAAGGGCTTATTTTTTATGCAACTGGCATTTTAAGAACACTGTAGAGCAGTGTTTCCAAACTTTTTTTGTGCCATGCCCCATTTTAACCTTTCTAAAGTTTTCACACACACCCTGCAATACACATAATATTTAACATCAAACAATTGATTTGTTCACTTAAGAAACATAAATGATGGATTCTAGGTATATATCACTATGAAATTGTTAACAAAAAACAGTAAATAAAATTTCAAAACATATAAGGAAAAACTGAAATTCAAATTCCAAATAATGATAATACTGATTTTTTAAATATTAATTTGATTATATTTACTAATTATTATTTAAAAATTTGCTTTTTTTGTAAAATTTGGCACTGATATCTAGCATTGCATTTAAATGTCTCGGAGTGAAACGGTGAACGGTGAACGGTAAAGTTGTCCATTTTCCAACTGCCCCCCTGCGAGACGCCCTACCTGTGGGGCGTGGACCCCACGTTGGGAAACGCTGCTGTAGAGTATCATGTAATACGAAATAGTTCTTCCAAAATATTTGAACAAAATTTGAGCAATGGAGCTCTTTCCCAAATGCAAAAATTTCCTTTTTTAAAAAGAAAATGCGCATTAGTAATAGATTTTGTATACGACAGTAGGATTTAGCATGAGACTTAAAATTAAAAAAAAATGATGTAAAAAGTAATTATGTTCCATTTCTGATTTATTTTTATTAATGTAACTGTGTAAATGCCAATTATAAAAAAATCGGCACTTTTTTTTTCTGTAGATAAAACTTTTTTTAAAGAAATGTTAGTTATGGAAAGTAAACAAAAAAAAATTCTACTTTGGGACATTTTTAACGATACCCAAATCAAAACCGACTAAACAGTAAAGATTAACAACATATCAAATTGAAGTAGAGACAGGCTTTCACTTCTCACTCCCTTCTTTACTCTATTTCCACCTCAATATAGAATCTTCAATAAAGTGAAAGCAATATTTCCAGTAAAAATACTACAAAATATAAACTGAAACCTTTCAAAAATTTCTTTCGCGGAAAACTGATTGAGTTGATTTTTCCCTCCTGAATAATGTTTTTAACTGTCGTGTTTTTAGTTTGTTAAATCAGACACTTTATCGCATAACAATGATATTAAAACGTGTAATACGAAACTCGTCTCCTTTAGAAATCTCCTTTAACCAAGTATATCGATCTATACGCATCCCTAGTAGCAAATTGTACAATATTGTACAATTCGCAATATTGTTTAATATTGTGGAATATTGTTTAATATCATATAGTAATGCACAATGTTGTACAATATTATGCTACAGGATGTGCTACTAGGGATTTTTATATTTAAATTTGATCTCGCAAAAGAATAAGAATGAATTCTAAATATTTTTTTCGGCTTAAAAATTTCTATAGAGAAGGAAGGTAATTTTTTAGTTTCTCACTATTAACAAGGTTATAGATTTGTATTCAAAACAATTTTTAAAACACTTAATTTCCTAAACAGAACGCAAAATTTTTTTGGTGCCACAATGAATATTATTTGATAATAATTCAGATTTATTTTTAAAAAAAGGGGGCTTTTTAACGCTGTTTTATAATTTATTTTTCTGCTTGGAGTTTTTTCTTCTTTTTTTCTCTCTCTTTTCTTTTTCTTCGGTCCTGGCAACGAGTCAAGAACAAACGAGTTAACTGGAATAGGTGTGAAGAGGTAGAGCCGAAACTCCCTCGAGAATGTTTCCGGATCATAAACAAACTCTAACAATTCGTTCTGCGTCTCCTTTTCTCTACAAAGAAACAGAGAGAGAGCCGAGAGTTTCGAGAAATCATAAATACCGGCCATTCTGGCGCAGAGGACATTTTCCTTCTTAATAATTCTGAATCACGCTATAAACAAAGCCGGGGAACGCAGAGAGCGATAAAGCAGGAGGCAAATGCTACAGAGAAGAGTTGAGCGGCAGATGTGCTGCTGCTGCAGTACAGATGGCGGCGTGAAATGAAGTGCCGCCTTTGACTTCACGAGCAATTGACTTTGACACCGGTAGGCGCTCGCGGTAAATCTAACTTTCCCATTTGTCATCCGAGAAAAGAACCCAAGTCGCCAGAGAAAGAGGGGGGGGGAGAGAAGCGAAAAGAAAGAGAGGAAAAGAATTTACCCTCCCTCCCACCTTTAAGCGTTTTTGCCCCAAGGGATTGGGCCCTAACGAGACAAGGAATATTACGGTTCTGTCAAGAACATAAATGCCGTGTTTCTGAGAATGAAGAATGATATCTGGATGAAGAGCTTTATAAATCTTAATATTTTTGGAGAGAATATGCGATGGGCTCGGTCCAACTGTTTTAAAATTTGATTAATAAATGCCTGCTCGTATGTGCTAATCAAGTGAAAATTCTGTTGTTGAAACAGATGAAACTATAAAATCCCTATAAATTACAGAGATTTTGTAATTTATAGGGATTTTTTATATATAATTTACAAAAATTAATATATAAAATGATTATTTAAATTTATGTTTTTTATGCATTTTAAGAAATAAAAATTTATCTTTTTTAAAATTGAGAAAGAATATTTATTTACTAATTATTAAAAGTTCTACAAGCTTTAATAGTAAGTTTTAAAATGAATGAATGAATTATAAATGAGTTATGAATTTTGGCGCGAAATTTTTTCAAATATTTAAAATTTGTAGAAAGGAAATTATTTTTTTAAAAAAATAGGATAATATTTTAAATGTAAATTAGAATTGTTCAGTTATTACTAAGATAATGAATCCTCATACAGATAAATACAAATAAAAAAAAAGACTTTGATTTCAAAATATTGTTGGTTAAATTCAAGTTAAAAAGTATTATGGGGGGGGGAGAAATGCTTATGTGCTTTGAACTGAGTTTTGAAACATTAACTTGTTCTTAGAAAATTATATATCTAGCTTCACTTATTTCAATAATATCTAATCCTAATCGATTATTAAAAAAGTATTTTTTTCCTTTCATTTTTGAATTGGAACTTTTCAATTTTATTTGAAAATTGCCAAATTAATAAATAAAACCTCTTTAGCCTCTATATTAAATGTTTTGATTAATTTTTTTATGTAGATAAAAGAATAATTACTCAGCAAGTAACGGGGTGATGTATTTTGATGATTTTCTTGTTTGTATAATAGACACATGTCAAAAATAGTTTTTAAAAAGTACCTAAATAATAATAATAATAAAGAACTTCTCTTTAAATTAGAGTGTAGATTTGATGATCTAGATTGATGAACAAGTGGAACTTCCATGTCTATACAGAATCTTTTCTGATCAGTGAACCTTCTAAAAATTAAATCAATGTTTGAATATTTCTTCTTATTATTTTTTAAATATTCAGAAAGCTGTAACCTCCTTTTTCAGAAGTAATATTATTTAAATAGTGTTTCTTATTTCCTACGATCCATTTTTTAATTGTAAGCAATTAAAATTATTTGAATAGACGAGAAAAATATTGAAAACACGCGACAAATTACTTAACTCTTAAATCAGTATGTGACTGTTACTTCTGTTACTTCACATCAACTGGCACTTGGTGATTCAATTTTTTAAAAATATTTATAAATATGGGCAATTTACCTTATTGATCTTTTACCAATCGTAAACAGCGAAGTTAGTTTTTTTAAAATCATAAATGATGTCATGACATATCATACTCTTGTACGCATGTTTTCTAGATCTGATAAGCAAGCAATCATTATCATTTTTTTAATTATGTCAAAACAGGATGCTATTTTGGTTAGGTGGTTTTGATGGCTCCGAAATATACGGAGCAAAAAAGTATTTTTACCTGCTTTTATCAGTATTCCTTTATTATTACGTATGCTTCTTTGAGAGCAGAAGCGTTTTTAAAAGGTTGAAATAGAACTATGGCATCATAGCTGTTATTTCATCTCAAAATCGGTTAAGTTCCAAAACTTTGTTTGTCAGACTTAAAAATAGTGATGATCTCACATTATAATTTGAAATTTCGATCAAATATTTCATTTTCTTTTTCTTTTTATTGTTTTATTTCTGAGCGCAAAATTCCACGATGTGAAAATCAAAACATCCTTTTATATGATTAATATTAAATAAATAGCTCAAATGATTATAACCCTCGGCCGTTAATTTAATTATTATTAAAATGGTATTATTTTTAAGAAATTTTCTCAAACTTATTGAATTTGATCAAGGTATTAGAAAAATTAAACAGGTTATTGGACACAACAACTTTAATTATGTAATAAATGGCTTTTAAACTCATGTGTTTACACGAAAAAAAAAGTCTCAAAGGTTCTAATTGGTATATATGCGCACTTTGAAGCAGGTTTCCAAATCTTCGCTGTCATAATATTCATGTCATGTTTATGTGGATAATCTTGTTTATGCGATAGTGCTTTACACGGCGATTATATGTCACTTAAATTGCGCGGGAGGGAAAGAAAAGAAGGTGTGACACCCTCCCAAACGGCATGCCACTGCACAGCTGGGACTTCCGTTATTTATGATTCACTTTTCACGGGACATTTTCTTTGCCAGTTAGCTGCCTTCCCCCCGGTTTTCCACTCTTGTTTTTTACGAACTGCTAATTATCTGCGTTTCCTTTTTCTTGACTTCCATCGGAACATAAGTTTAACTCTGAAAATGGGTGATGTTGGGTCCAAAAATGCTGCCATAGGATACTTTACTGGGATCCGTCATAAAATGTCTCTAACGAACTTTGAACTTTGTCACCTAGTTAACATGCAAGAAGGGAAGAAAAATCACTAGAAAAAAATGAGAAAGGTCAAAACATGTATATAAAAAAATAAGTAGAACTGAACTTTTTAGTGCAGGCGCCAAATTCTGCTTATCCTAGTTGGAAACTAGTTTCCTTGAAGTTTTGAGGTCGCAATGTCATGTCTTAACAGCAAAGCTGTCACGCAAAATAATTTTTTATCCGCCTATATCCTACCCACTTAGCAAATTTATCGACCACTACGTTCTTGAACATGCGAAAACTAAAGTTTGTTTTGCTTAGAAGCAAGTTATTTTAAAAATAGCAGCTAAATATAAACGTATCAATAATAAGCACTTGCAACAGAAGGAATTGATACGCATGCAAAAACCTGATTATAGAGTTTCCGCACCATGCAAGCTTTTGGAGTAAGTGTTCGACTAAACCGCATTCTTTAAAAGTGTTTTAAAATAAAATTTTTAAAGTAAATCTTTCGAGAAATGAATATAAAAAAGTCTCAAAAAATGAATATAATAACATTCAGAATTTTCAATTGTATAATAAATATAAATTATTTGTGATTTAATATATAAGCTGAAAGAATTTAGGTAGACTAGTTGGCAATCTTAAAAAGCTAACTAAATGGAATGTCAACATTCTACATACAATAATTCCTGCTCCATAGTGAAATATGACACAAGCTTGAAATAATTCAATGCTTAATTTTTAAGATATTTTTTTCGTATTTGAAATTGTTAGAAGCTGATATTTTTCAGTATTATTTGTCTCTAATAATAAATCCTTATTCTTTGTTGTAGGGCAATGCAAAAGAAAATGTCAAAATCTCGTCAAAAAGAACATCCAGGGTAGCGAGGAGTCTGCTTTCCTCTGTAAGTACATTTTTAATGAATGGAAAATGCATTAATGGAAATAATAAAAAGTTTGTCTTTAAATAGAGCATAGTTAAAGTAAAATTTGCTTTGAATGATTTATACTCTTTTAGCATTTTATTTCATAGAAATACACAAAGAGAGGCATAATCTGAATAACTTTAAATTTCAAATTAGAAAATGAATCTATTAATAGAATATAGCTGGATCACTATATTTTTCAAATTATTAAAATCGTGGGATTTTAATTTTTATTTTAAAATAAAATTTTGAAAATTTTTTTCTTTCAACAAGAATTTTATTAATAGCAAGAATATAATAAAACTAATAAATATGTTTTTTAAAATAAAGAATGAAAATTATGTATAATTGATTTACGTCTGCATTGTTTGAAAAAAAAATAAATTGCAAAAATGAGAACATTTTCTTTTAAACATCTCTTTTTTTTTCTCGACGAATTAGTTGTTAGATGACTTTTTTCTCATGCTTTTTCTAATCAGGCATTTGCTAAATTTCATATTTCATAGCCAATTTAAATAACCATTATTTCCAAAAAAATATCTATATTTTAAATAACAATTTTAAAAAACTCACACAAGGAGAAGATTTTGTGTGTGTGTTTTTGCAGTCGACACAAAAAGCCCAAAATAAACTCAATTTTTCTGTTTTCCATTTTTTTAATGGATCATATGAATAGTATGATTTAAATTAAACTTAAATATAAATATCTTGGAACTATTTGTAGAGGTAAGAATAGTTAGAAGATTTGAAGAGACCAACAAAAGATATGGAAACAGAGAAAGGGCGCTGAAAATGCAAATATAAAGCCTAGCAATTGATATATTAAAACATTGAATCCGTGTTTTAAACATTTCTTTATGGGCATCAACGTCATTGGACTAAGAAAGCTAAGATTTCGGCTTTGATGAAATACCACCTCCTGTTATAAATTTGTTACACCATTCGTAAATTGCCGGCATTAAAGATTTCGTTGCCTTCTGTTCGAATTTTAATTCGAGATTACCTTATTCATTCAATTTTGTTAAGGTTCTCAACAACTAATTTCTTTGGAAGAAACCGCATTGAAAAGAAAATTACTCATGTTATTTTTTTAACACTGATTTTTTTAATTCTGGAATAAAAAATTCGTACCTATTTAAATATTTTAGTGAGTTTTAAAGATATAAAGATAATTGCCAAACATCTTGTACATCATTGTTGACTTTTAAAGCTCACAAACTACTTTTCGCTTCCAGGCCGCAGAAGGTCGTGAGGGAAGGCGATGAAGGAAAAGTCCAAGAACGCTGCCCGATCGAGGCGTGAGAAGGAGAACGCCGAATTTCTGGAGCTGGCCAAGTTGCTGCCCCTCCCCTCCGCTATCACTAGCCAGCTGGACAAGGCCTCCATCATCCGACTCACCACCTCCTACCTCAGGATGAGGGAAGTCTTTCCGAAAGGTCAGCCCTTCTCCTCCCTTCTTATTGTATTGATTGATCCGTCCCTGTCTCTGCTCACTGGCCCCATTCTCGCAGAAAGCAGCATGTTCAGTTTCATTCAATAAATCTCAGCTACTTAAACTTAGAGGAACAACTTAAAATAGCTTATCTAAAATATCTTGGATATGATACATCGCTGTTTATTGATCATGATTCAAAGTTATCTTTAATTAGGCAGCATGGGAATAAACCAGCTTTTAAGAATTCCAACAGTATAATTATCAACTTATTTTTTTACTACTGTAGGAGGGTTAGTTCCTCATTCAATTTCTAATCCTTCTATTTAAATCGGAATCTCTTCATGATCGCAGAAAGCGAACAAAGTTGATTTAATCTTCAAATAAACCAAGCATCTTGAGAAAAGAAAATTTATGTCAAATCACAGTAAAAAGCCGTTTGTACAAGACTCTGTATAGTTATCAGGGAGTTTATGTAATTAACTGTAAGGCAATTTGCTGTTTGTGTAATTAGCTTATCGTGGAATAGCGACCTTGAATGAGTTCTTAAGGAGAATTCACTCGATTTCACATTTTTTTCTTTTGTTTTTTTAAATAAATTTCTGCGGAATGACAGTAAAACAGACACGGTTTTGTCAAAGATCTTAATTTGCATTTTCAAAGCTATTGCTCACCATTCAACTGTGAAATTTCTCGAATATAAGGAATAAATAATCAGGAAGTAAAATTACTGTGGAATATACACTTAAGGTAAATAAACAGGGATTTGGCGTCCTGGTACAGAGTTAGCACATCTTCTCCGTGATCTGGGCATCCCGGGTTCGATTCCCAGCTCGGGCATAGTTGTTCTTCAGTATTTTATCTGTGAGGTGTGCGAATGTGCCTCCCTGTAAAAAGGGGATGTGCAAGCGAATATGAAGAGTGTGTAACTAAAGCCGTACTCTTGGCTCTAGTTGGCGCTATTCCAAAACAAGAGACGCTCCTTTCGGCTTAAACCCGCTGATGCATCAGCGGACTTGTCCATGGCAAGATCCATTAGGAACAACAACAACAGGGATTTTATTTAAGCTCAATCTTAAATTCTATATTTATAATAAATTTAAATTATTTTTAATAGTTTTATCGTCATTTCTGTAATGGATTCAACGAACTAAAAATTGAGCTGCTATTTAAATAGTTTACTCATATAAAGCAGAAATGATTTATGTCAAATATTAATTAGATAGAAGTATGTATTTTCAAGACTGCTTTTAAAGGAAAAAGAATCTGCAAATGAGAAGATAAGGGAAGAGTTTTAATTGTTTATGTAATGAGGGAAACTAGAAGCCATTTTTTAAAAATTCACCAAAGAAATTCATTAAATCCTAGCTTAAGATAAAAAGGATTATGTCTAATTTTATTTTTTAATATTTTTGAATTGCTAATATTACTACATAAACAATATTGTGAATTTAGAACCGCTTTCACTGGATTTCAAGTATAATTATAACAAAGAAAGCGTTCCCATTTTGTCGTAAGCAAGCACATTATTGTGAAAAGTACCTGAATTGTGTTTCTATATCAAGAAATTTTGACTGTAAATTAATAAACAGACTTGATTCTTCTCATTTTTTTAGCGAAAAACACGTTAGTTATTGAAGAAAATTCTAACATGACTTTTTCTTATCTCTTTTTGAAGATTCCAACATTCCTCTTTATGAGAATTTATTCAATTTCGAAAAGCAAGGCTTCGCGTTCTTAGTTGATCATTCTCGCTTTCAAACTGCGAAATATGGCGCGAACAGCTTATACAATTACTCCAGAAAAAATAATAAATCTAATAAATGATCCTTCGATTTTTATATTTCGTAAAACTACTATTTGTTGTTGTTGTTTCCTGGGCCCGACTTAGCCAAGTTGGGGCCCCCTATGCTTTACTACATTAGTAATGAAGAACATTCATTAAAGAATGAAACGTAAAATAAAATTCATATTCGAATTGCCCCCCCCCCACTTAGGTGGAGGCCCGGAGCAACTGCCCCGTATGCCCCTGCCTTAGTCAGGCCCTGGTTGTTTTTCATGATACTTGCCATAGACAAACTCGCTGAGATAGTCAGCAATTTAAGCCTAATCCTCGTTTTTTGTTTTGTAGTAGAGCCAAAAGGGCCACGCGTACGACTTTTGCTACACACACATATCACATTCGCTTGAACAGCCCCTTTTTACAGGGAGGCACAGTCACACACCTTACAGATAAAACACAGAACAACAACCATGCCGTAACCGGGACTCGAAATCGGGAGGCCCAATTCCCGGGGAAGACGCGATACCCCTATATCAGGACGCCGGCAACTGCTGCTTAAAACCTATTGCTATTTATCATATCCTTATACATGTTCCTAAAGACATTTAATAGGCTTTAAGAGGGAAAACGGGAAGATTAACAGATCCTTTGAAAAAGACATTTTATAAAGCTTTGTCAAAAAAATGTATTTTCTATTAGAATTTTTGGTGCATTTCTATTAGAATTTCTGGTATAAGGCTATTTATCATAGCCTTATACATGTTTCTAAAGATATTTAATAGACTTTAAGAGGGAAAATGGGAAGATTATTTAATAGATCCTTTGGAAAAGACATTTTACAAAGCTTTGGCAAAAAATGTACTTTCTATTAGAATTTTTGGTGCATTCTCTTTTATTCCATTAATTTGATTTTTTATATATATATGTTTACTTTTACTTCCGGTAAAAATGTCAAAACGGACTTATCGTTATCTTTATGATGACGCAGATACAATGGCGAAAAAATAGTTTAATGGAGACAGTTTGTCTTCTTTGAGGCATAATCGGGTTGACTGCGTGAGAACTGTGCGTATCTAGTTTTTATAATGGTGAAACGTGCTTCTATACTCTAAGAAACGACAGCTAATCAAAAAATTGAAAGTATAAGATGCTATATGCTGATAAAAGGTAATAAAAAGAAGCAATTTTGTTTCCTTTACCCTGAATGTATTCGAAATCATACATTCGGACAGGCCGCAAAAACTTTTTCCACCGCGTGCGACGGCCTCCTCTGATGTTGCGGAAGAGGTAGCGGGGAAAAAAAGCAAATCCTTGCCATTCAATCCCTCTCTTCACCCATTTAAAAAGCCACCTCTCCAAGTGTATACCAACGGGACAATGCTCACTCCCCGCACAAGAACAACTATTAGTGCCCCCCTGCTAGCAGGATCACGTGCTCCCAAGTGGGATGCGGGCTCCCCACTGAAAAGAGAGATCGAGGAGGTCATCCCTATTAGATCGACCATCATGTGTTCGAGTGGATCCCCATATGCAGCTTCTCAGCGGGACGCTTCTGCCTCCGTCATCGAAAAGCTACTGGAGGATAGGCTGTGGGAATATCCCGACGATGGATGAATTAAGCAAAAATAAGAATAGACTATTTTTTTTAAAAATTATTTTGTTTCCTCTTTTTTTTCTTCCTTTTTCTCTCTCTGTTATTCTTTCGAGTATTTGTGCAGCTTACAATTCTCCCACTTGTTAAGTGCAGTTGGGATACAATTTGTGATAAAGAAGGGTTTCGCTCGAGGAGTTGAACGGAAGGGATACGTCCTGATTAACCAAATCGCCGAGATTATGGTCGGGGATGGGTCAGTCGCTGTGAAGTCCTGCACGCGCCCGATTCTTCAAGCCCTCCGCTTGATTGACATTGAAGTTTTTTTTTTTTTTGCTTCAGAGAACTAGTATTTTAAGTATTTTAATTTAATTACCTTGTCTAATTGGACTGCCTGTCTAAACATGGTTTATTTACTTTCCTAATAATAATAATTCATATTTAATATTAACAAAGCTAAATAAAATTGAAGCGAATAAAATAACAATGCTATAACTTTCAATTTCGTTCATAAACTTTGTGTGATACTTGTCCCTTTTGGAAAACTTCGCAGATATTATCATGTCAGAACACGATGTTACTTTGAGAATGAGCGTCAACAAAAAACCGTAGGTGAAAAAAAAATTTATTATCTGCAAGAACATCTCAAAAAATCAGCTTTTAATAATGTGATGCTATTCCATTTACAAAAACTCTGATTTTTAAAAAATAAGTTAATGACTACAGCAAATAAAACCTAGAAAATGAAATAAATAGGAAATGTTTTTACAATAAACAATAAAGGCGAGACAAATTTTTTTTTGGATCGTTTGCAATACTAAAGCGACTCATTCAATGAAACTATTAAAATGAATAAAAATATAATTTACTTCGCACGAGTTCGTGGTGTTTGGTCGCTCAAGAAATGATGCTCTGACATGATACATTGAAACATGCATAGCAGATTTCATTTTAATCTTTTTTTTTAATATTAGATTCTTTAATATTTATTCTTTCGAATGCTGATGACTTTTTTTCAAAAAAAAAAATAAATAAAATAAACTAGTTATAATTATTAATTATATCGAAAATATTAAAATTGTCGGCCTTTTCCTATCCAAATATATAACATTTAGCATCAAGAACACCTGTTGAAAGTCTAAAAGAATTTTGTTGATTTTTAATGGAAGAAAAGTAGAACTATGTTAGAAGAAGGACGAAAACGATACTCTCATTTCATGAGTAGGATGAATACGATAACTTCATAAGTGAAAGCGTTTAGTAACTTTTTACAATTGTTTAATTTAAAATCGCTGTACTCCTGAAATTCAGATTATAAGAGAGTGATATAATAAAATTTTGAATTAAATTCGGGAAATAATTCGCTGAAATTCTAAATTATTTTTTTCTTGGTGTTTTACCTTAATAAATCGCTTATCGATGTAAAAAAAGAAAGAAAAAAAACCCTGAGAAATAATGTAACGAAATTTTTTTTTGTAAAATTATAGTAATTATTATTATTATGAAAAAACTACTCAATTACGAATTAAAATATTCATTAAAATATTCAGAGAATTAGAAATTTTTGTATTATAATATAACTGATTCTTTAAAGTTCATATAAGATGATGAAGTCCTGTTTCATCAATTATTTTTCTTAAACATTTTAATTCAATAGTATTTTGATATAATATATGATGATTTCACTATTAAAAGAATGAAATCTATTGGTTAGCAACAGTTTTAAAAAAATTATTTCCTTATTTTACAAGCATAAGCGGTGAGGTTAGCTGCTATAAATGGAACTAGAACGCACCAACGTATGTTAAAAATTCAGTTAAAATACTGGAAAGAGAAATTCTCGATTATTGTTTTTCACATACTCATTACTTGAAGAAAGATAAATGAACTTATTATGGGTTAACTTTCTGTAAGATCCACAGAATTTATTGTTTACGGACTAAACTAATCTAAATTAGAGTGCAAACCATTCTTATAAAACATAATTCTTCAAAAAAATAATAATAATAACGGTTAAGACAAAGAAAAATTAATTATTAAATGCAGTTTACTTTTCTTGTGCACTTCCTGTTCGATTAATTACTATATATTAGTGTTATATTCATACATTTCTAAGAATGCAAGCCTGGTATGTTCGGACTTCAGGAATGGAAATATCTGATATCTTCATTTAAACCGCTTCGAAGCGTGAGAAATTTGTTATTATAGGATCCCATTGTAAACCTTCACAGTCTATAGCAAAACCCACCAACTGAGAAAGTAGCTCATTTCCGAATGGTTCAAAGTCGGCTGGTGGTTACGCGGAACAAAAAATAATTGCGATAATCCGAACAATATAGTCACAGAGTCAGCGGCCCGCATTCATTGGCGCGTAGAGTTAATTTAAAGTCGGGGTTGGTATTAGGACGCGTGTCGGTCCGGCAGGTTGTCTTTGCGGGGTGTCCCTGCTCAGCCCTACCGATGAAAGACTGACACCGCCGGGGCACAAGCCTGGTGATTCTGCCTGACCTTACTACTGCAACAAAGGGAGTGGGGGTGGAGAATGAAGGGAAGGCATACCCCCCTCTGAAGGGTGGGAAAGAATAATAGACGGTCACGTGGGAAGGTAGAGATGCCCGTATATAATTGGATGTTCGAAAGATGAGGGGCAAATTGGCTTCGTTGTCTTGTTCGAACGCCCCCGCCGTTGCCACCCGCCCTCGAAGAAGCCAAACGATTTTCTCTGCCGCTTTTTTTTCTCTCATTCTGTTCCTTTGCACCCTCTCTTTCACTTTTTATTCTTTAGTTTGGAAGGTCTTGCCTTTTGTAGTTTTCTTTTTCTTTATTTATTATGCTCTCGCACTGACAGACCCATTTTTTTTTCTTTTTTCTTTATTATTATTTTTTTTTTTTGCAGTCCTCGAAATCTTTTGCTGTATTCTTCTTCGAGACTTTTCCACTTTTTCCATTTTTTATCCCATTTTATCTCAGTAGTTGTCAAAAGGATTTTATGTGGATCCTTCTGTTTCTTTTCATTTTTTAAAGCTTTTTTTTATTGTCTGCAGATTTTCCAATAAAAGGTATTTATTTTTTTATACTAATAGCATGATTATAATTTGGGAGGATAGGTGATATGTTTAGTTTAAAGCACGGAGAATAAGAGTATAATATCCACTTAAATCATTTTTTAGTCACCTTTTTTTTACTACTAAAATTACAAATTTATAATAAATAGTTCCTAATTAAGCTTAACATACATGATGAAATTTTTTTTCAGCTAATTATGGAATACTTGGAATGCGTTATATATATAAAGGCTTTCCTTTGGAACATCTGTATAAAAGTAAAAACAATATTGTCATCTGTAGATTACAGATTTGATATCCGGCTCTACGTAAAAAAACCCCCTCCAAAATGTAGACATATCGGTTACAATTTATGCAATTAATGCAAAGTATTGCAGAATTAAAAAAAAATTATAAATGCATATAAATATATCTCAGAAAGAAATGAACGGTAAAGTATAATGTAAACCATTTAGAAACATATGATCAAATAATTAACAACTTCTTAATGTAAATAAATAGGTATTTTATACCTTTGTGACATTTTAATACCTTGACAAATAAATGTGATTGAGGGTTTGAATTATTGAAAGTTTATTTCCTTTGTTAAATGGACAAATAAAATATTTTGAAAAAACTTAATACTTGAATGTATTCTGAAAGTTTAAAAATTCTTTACAAAATCATAATGTAAACAGTATCCATACCAAATACAAATTTAATTAATTTATTAATTTTAATTAATTCTTTAACAATGTGTGATTGAATCACCCAATATACTTTATTAAAAATATATTGGGTAATTGATAAAAAAAAACGTGTATGTGTAAAAAAAAAACGTGTATGTGTGTATGTACATACTCAACCTTAGATTGCACAAATTTTCCCACTAGTCTTTTTGTAACTTAAATGCAAAATCAATACTTACATTTTTTTAAAATTCAAAAAATTCTTTATTAAGACCAAGATTTAGATACAGTAGAACTTAGCTAACCCAAATCAGGCGAGAAACAATACATTTGAGATTTAATTTAAAGAAAAACTGGATGTAACTCCCCGAAATTTTTCTTCATACTCGCCAATAAACGGCTTATCCTTCTTCCTCCGCACAAAACTGTAAACATTCGGTAAGGTTACAAATGAAAATATTGATGTACAACTTTATGTACTTGAACACAGTGTTTAGTACTTTTACTGAGCCTTTCGATTGGTCTTTGACAATTAGTTCCTGAAATGTGGTTAATAAGCAAGTCCTGATTTAAAAAAAAGGTTGGTATTTTCATTGCCTTTTTTTAGACTGATTGAAATTTGACACGTAACTATGATTTAATAACAACATTTCATAAAAAATTTCATTTATGAAGTTATTGTGTTACAGTGTTTATATGCATGCGATCACACTTCGAATTTCTCTGATTCAAATTATTGTGTTTACCTGCTTATGAATTTAGAAATAATAAAGCGATAAATTCTTTGACAGATTTCACTTGAAATTTGATAAGAAATTACATTTTGGATGATAACTCTATATACCAAATTTTATCGATGTGATTCTTGATGTTTTGTAGACATAAAGTTCATTTTTACGCGGGCAGTCAGATAAATAGACATCATATTATTATATTTCGTTTCAAATTCAAGCGGAATCTATCAAAGTCATATTAAATCAATACATCACTTCATCCATCTAGCTCAAAGCATTTCTGAATTATCATCTTCAAAGGCAAACTGACAGACATAATTCCAAAATTGTACTTTTTCAGACTCAGGGAGGTCCGAAAGGTGAGGTTCGTTAAAATATTGAATTCGAATCTTTTGACGATCAGAAAATTTTATAAAAGCGAGAACTGTTCTTTTTTATGGCAGTTGTCATAGACAAGCTCGCTGACGAAGTCAACGATTTTAAGTCGAGAGAGCGCCTCTTGTTCCAATAGAGCCATCTAGGACCAGGATTACGTCTTAGCTACTCATGCGTCACGACCCTTTTTCCGGGGAGGATTTCATTCATGCACTCATCTACAGACCGTAATTTGAACCTGAATCAGGACGATCACTTCTGAACCAGTGCTCCTTGTGGTATCGTCTCGATGCGGAGGATTTTATGGTACCGAAAGATTTATGCGTGCACCAACCACCCGATCCTCGGAGAGTCTTCAATCGACGGATAAATTCGAAAGTAAAAATGCGTATCATAGAAAGAGAAAAATATAGTTTTGATAGTAAATATACATTTTTTTTTATTACAAACCCGGATACATACAAGCCGATATTCGGATTTTAAGCACTTTTATATATAACATTAATAAATTTTCTTTAATGTTTCAACTAATTTTGTATAAATTATGACAGTACGCGCAATCCTTTTATTATATCACATTACTTGATTGACTGCTCTTGATCTCCTAAAAAGGAAGGGCAAATCAATAGTTTTTTTAAAAATGATTTTTAAGTGACAACACTTTGCTAATAAAGAAAGCCCTAGAAGATATGAAACAAAAATTTCAAAAAGTAAAGTTTGAGTATATTGTGTTTACCCTTATTGTAGTATTTCAAAATCACCCAGAAAAGAATTTATAAAAACTGAAGACAAAAAAACCTAGGAAAGTATCTGGTATCACTGGAAAGAAAAAAATTTAGAATTTTAGGATGGTATAAAAACAATTATAATCAAGTAATTTATTCTGAAGTTTCTTGAAAAAAAATGGCAAAATTTCTGTTAGTTTTTAATTGAGTTAACATTTAAATGACTTTTTTTGAAATCGTTTTCCCACTTCGAGAAGGTGTAAAACATGAAAATTGATAAAATTCGATTTTTTTTTGTACATTAGAATACTTTCCCTTTGTATATTTCATATAAGACAGTATAAAAATTCCAAATTCAATTGAAAAAAAATTCGCATTAGCGAAGTATTCGAATTACTGAGATTTTTCTATATAAATATTTAAAGGAATTTGGGGGTAAAGCCTGTTTTCATATTGTGGTGTACTATCAAATTGTTAAACGCATGGCCGAAACAAATCGATTATTTGGAATCCTTTTTTTTTTTTTTTTTTTTTTTTTTTTTGTTCATTCTTCATGACGGCTCTGAATATCTCTGGGCGAAACGAGATTCCTCTTTAATTCACCTCTTTTGATCCCCCCCTTACTCCTCCGTCTAACACTCTTTCGGCGTGTGACACGGAAGCGAACAACCTCTTTCGAAAACCCTTTCACGTAAAATAAAATCGAATACTTCAGTTTCCTTTCAGTCAGCGTTTATCCGAAGAGCCGCAGAAGGGATTGATTGTGAAAATGGCGCGAATTCTTCTGAGAAAAGGCCCGAGTGCAGAATCAGCCCCCCGGGAGGCTCGGAGAAGCGTTTTAAGAGCCCCGAAAGGTGCGGACGAAAAGAGAAGGTGTAAGAATGTCAAAGAGGCTTATTGTATTGCCACATTTAAATTTAAAAGATCGGAATGGTTTGGAAGGGTTTACAGATAACTTTGGAGTCAGGGGGACCATTGACAATGTTGAAGAGCTTTTGTTTTTTTTATCGATTCGTACAAGAGACAAGTCTAATCACGCCGTAGTGTGAGTAAGTTATGAGAAAGCCGAGACGTTTATTTGGTTTTCAAGAAGGACTGCTGAAGAGTTTACAATTTTCTCTAAGGAAAGAGCGTTTTTTGATTAATTATTAAGGTTTTATTAAGAATTCCTTAAAATACTTTTTATTTAAAATTCATAATGACGATATCAACTTAAAATAACAATATTCATTGAAACTATAACTGCTGTGTTCTAAATAAATTAACAATTTTGAAAGAAGAAGAAAGCGCACGTGTGTGTGTTGACACTTTGTAAACCAGACCATTTGAGGTAGAGCTACTCACATATGCCTTGAAGAAGGGCAATTTTTTTCGGAATTTTTGAATTTTAAAATTTATTAACTCATTTTTAGTAACAAATTTGCTGCTCTAGACTTCAAACATTTTCAACATTTTATCGTGTAATATTCTTTTATTTTTAAAAACTAAGAAAAAAGGGTTCAATTTAATACTGTGTGACTTAAAAGACGAATAAAAAACTCACTGTGGCCTCGAAATTAGAAAATAAATAAATATGGCATTTACAGTTTTAACAGTGCTATGATATCATGGAACTGATTTTTATTAGAAAGTCTCATAAATATAAGAAACAGAACATAATTAAAACTATTGAAATAATGCGACTTAAATATATAGAACAATTTGATTGCTCAAAATAGTTATTAGCATGATTTTGAAATCATTTAATGAAGATATGTCGAAGAAATTTAATTGAAATTAAATAGAACCAAAATTCCCTGTGAATCAGCTGGTCACCAAAGGTGGTTAATACCAAACAATTTTGGTATTTTTGTTGTTGCAGATGTGTGCTTTTTACACGCTTTTTCCCGATATTAAACAATTTTGTATCAGTGAAAAAATAAATTAAATTTTTGAATACTGAATTTTTTATCATGCAAGAGCATGATATTGTTTTGGGAATGAGGGTTTCTGCCTTTAACAAAAATTCGCAGGCGGAAAAAAAAATTATTATCACCCCAAGAATCTCAAAAAATCAGCTTTTAACAGCGCGTTGCTTTTGCATTTACAGAAGCAATGATTTAGTTACTACAGCAAATGAAACCTAGAAAAATGTCATTTGGAGCACATGATTATATGAAATGAAATAAATAGGAAATGTGATATTTTTTTAAAACAATCAATGCGAGACAAAGGTTTTTGGGTTGTTTGCAGTACTAAAGTGACCTATTCAAATGAAACCATTAAAATAATTAATGATATAATTTAACTCGCACGAGCGCGTGGTGCTTGGCCGTTCAAGAAACGATGTTCTGACATGATTCATTGAAATATGCATAGCAGATTTCATTTTAATCTTTTTTATTTCAATTTTATTTTACCACTTTTCTCAAATGAAAGTGCATTTCTCAATATTCTTAGTAAATCTATGATTTCACAATGACTTTTATATAT
>JAOUZG010000678.1:5065895-5085841 GCA_026289955.1 Argiope argentata | reverse complement strand
TATATATATATATATATATATATATATATATATATATATTCGATAAAGAAAGATCGAAAATGTATTAGAAATCTTCTATTTCTTTCTGGATGTAACAAAATTCTCATCTTTAACATCTGATTTTTCTATGTTTTAGCATCTTATTTCCTTTATTCTTCTAATTGACTAATGACTAATAACTACTCTAGAAGATAAAGTGTTTTCTTAAGATTGCTTATTTGAAATTTTTTTTCCATTTACTCAGACATAAAATTTCTGTATAGTGCTTCTTTCTCGGAATGGATCCTAAGCCGTTTTTTTGGATCGCAAAGTGTAGATTTTGGTTCAACCAACGAACTAAAACAATATTCTTTCTTTTTTTGTAAAGCTTTAAGATGACAGGGACATTGAAAAATGAGAAAATTTTATGTTAAATAGTTAAAAATAAATTTCTAAGGAGAAAAAATATTAGACTTATCCAGTCCATTAATGCTTCTTATAAAACTTTAATAAAGTAAGTGCACAAATAATAACCTTTTTAAATGATAAACGAGTGTTATTATTAGCCTGTATTTTACTTTGAATAAAACATTGAATCTTAATTTAAAAGGCCGAACTTTTTTCTTTGATTCGATCTTAAACCCTGTCTTTTAAAATTGCTGCCTTTTTTTTAATTGCTGTGTACTATGATGAGCATAAAATTCTGGGAAAAAAAGCCACTGCCAAACAGCAAAACCTAATTTACAGAATTTTTGCACTTCCTCTTATCATATACAAAATAGACACATTTATTCTACAATTTGATCGAGATCTACAGCTATTTTTTTACAAAGGCTATATACCAAATTTCATTGATCTGTTTCATTAAAAAGACAGTACAGGTGAATCCAAGATTTTTTTGGATTCAGGATTCAGGATGGATTTGAGATTTTCAGGATTCGGGATAAAAGTGATGTACTCCCATCAGTTTAAAGGGGGGGGGGAATCGTTGATTATGTTAATATCGTAATCTTAATCAATATCACCGAAAACCGAATAGCACAAAGACTAAATTGCCGAGAAAGTTATTTAATCGAATTCTGATACAACATTCACATAAAATAGTTCCACTTTTAAGAAGATTTTATAAAAATGAATTTGGAAAAATTTGTTTTCTTTACTTTTTGTCTTTTATCTCAGATGAAATGCCAAAGGTCACAAATAAAGTTGAGAATTTAATTAAGAAAATTATGAAGCGAATTTTATAAAGAAATAAATTTTATAAAGGTAGTTTATTATTCATTCTTCTAATCGAATTTTGTGGACGAAACGAAATGCTCTCCTAAGCAATCGTTGTCCTAATTTTACAATGGCATTCTTTTGAATTACATTTCATTAAGTTTCTCAATTATAAATCCAGCTTTACATCAATATTTTGCGTAATTTTCTAGAAATGGTGTTGAGAAATACACGCGACTGAATTATTTCGAAAAATACGCGTAAAAAAACAAGAGAGGAAGAGAAATAGTTGATAGTTACGCAATGAGGAAATATGTTGTTTTTTTGAGTTTGAGATGCCATTTACAAAAATAATAATTGATGTTGTATTTATTTTCAAAATTGTTTATCTCATGGTTATTTGCAATTGTTGATTTTTTTTTATAAGCCTCATATTATGGTAGAAAGAAAACTGTCAACAATTTTTTTTAAAAAAGTTCTAATAGCAACAATTAGTTAACTTTTAGACTCAGAAAGACAAATGAAATTGTGTTGTTCTACTACATCATTTAAAGGTGAAAAGAAAATTTCGAAAAACTTAATATAGTTTAAAAAAAATTGAAATGTTGGATAGATTTGCTGGGAGATAATGGAGTGAATAATAACAGAGTCTTATTAGATAAAAAGCAAATCTTTCAACTCAAAATACTATAAAGAATAAAAAAAATTTTTTTTTAAATACATTCATTTTCTATTATCTCTTTTTGCCAATTTATAACACTTTGCATAAATTGTTTTAGATATATTACAATAATACCATTAAAATGTAGCAAATAAATAGTTTATTATTTCGAGCGTAATTCAAACGGAATTTTTTTTTTAATAATGAGAACTAAAGAAAAGTAAATTATTATTGGGGGGGGGGGGACCTTGGGTAGGGGGGGGGGTCCGCGGCTGGGGGGGGGGGGGGGGGGGAGGGATCAAGCTTGAAACTTAATTCCATCGAAAAATTGTCGTATAAGCGGGTCCAGTACATATGAAACTCGTATTGACCAAATATCCTCCCGATGGTGTGGTGTGGAAGCTTGGAGAGGGGTACGATCTTAAGCGTCATCCTCGTCACCTGGATGAGGTTCAAAAATACGAAGTCTGTTCCAACATAGCCCTAGTGTTTCTTTTAAATATGACGTCAATATTACTAAACAAAACCAAAAATTTTCAGTGTCAGTTTCCTAAGAGCTTTTTTGTAGTAGTCAAATTATATGATTTCATCATAAACCTATCGGTGGAAATGAAATTACTTGAATATAATATACCTTTTCATACCTGTAATTGAATGTGATATAGTAGGTATTAAACATGAGATTAATAGAAAGATTAAAAAATCAAATTAAATAATTTATTGATTTTTATGAAAATTTATTGAATATGTTCACATCAAAGTTATTCAGATACAGTAATTACTATTCTAAGTATAAAATCGAAATATGATTCATTTTTCTGCCGTTAATTTTTCTTACACACGCGCGCGCGCACGCACACACGCACACACACGCACACACACACACACACACACTAAATGGAGCATGAATAAATGCTAAAATGATGATTAATTATGATGTGTATAGAATACTCACATCAATCCTGATGAGAAAAAAAACCCCTAATATTTAAAAATTTGCAAAAAATAACTATTTTTGAAAATATTTAAACTTTTAATAGTTTTTATAAATGTTCAAATGTTAATAATGTTTTATAATAAAATTCAATTCCAGACTATTAATTTCCTGAATTCAAATATTCCAATTAAAATTTTAATTATCAATTTTTTATATAAATTTCAATACAAAAAAAAGGCATAAAACTCTAATCGATTAAAAATAATTTCCATTCGATTCTAAAAATAAATTCCATGAACTTCTTTTTAAGACTTTTCTTCGAAGAGCTGTTTAAAAAGTATTTAGCGTATCAAGTGGGCAAGAAGTCAATAATTGTCACTTTTCTAGAGCTTTCTAGATATAGTTCTATATTTCCGCCTTTTAGCTACTGGTAATGGTAAAATAATAATAATACCAGGCAATGTTTAAAATAAATTCGAATGTTTCAGGTACACTTGGTCATTTTATCGGCGTGCTTGGTGACCTTTATTTGAAGAAAAGGTGCAATCGCCAACTTTCAATACAATCTTTTCTGAAACAATTGCTTTATTTTCAGATAAAATTTAAATAATAATATTAAAACATGTTTTTAATGCTAGTTCAGTAGCTTTTTATTTAAGATTATGCTGTAGATTATTCATTTTCTATTATCCTTCGTCATTGTGTCGCGCATATCTTATTCCCCATTAATAAAGTAAATAATCTTTTATTAAATTAGCTATTAAATGCCTAACTACCTTGATTTATATATATAATTAATTATTACGTGTATTTTTATTGTTAAACTAGTTCCTACCCGCGACTTCGAACGCATGGAAATTTTGATGTGTATATGTGAGAACTGACTGTCTAATCACAATGTAAAATGTCATCAAAATCGTATGCATGCATAAATTTTTAACGTCAATTGGAGCAGCGCAAAGACGTGAATTTTAAGCATCAGTTGGGGTAACGCAATGCAGATTCGGAAATTTTAATTTCAATTCATCTGTTTTATTTTTGTTCAAACGCACTTCTGAAGGAATCAAAAGAACAATGCTTAGTTATAAATTTATCATACACTACGAAAATAAACAAATTGTTTGAAATAACCAGTCGAAAACATTATACGTCTAACATCATTAGCTTTGGGGGAAAAAATACTGAAAAGCTATGTACTTGAAGCTATAAAGGTACTTTTAAAAATTTAATCGAACATGATGAAAATAGGCAAAAGGAATGTGTACAGCAAGAAAAAAAAATCAAGCGAAATGAACAGGAAATATCGAATTATATTAACGGAAGAACAGCGTTAAAAAATTATAAACCTTCCTTTAAAATAGTAAGATAATATTAAAATGAAAAACGGAAACATAAAATTAAAAATAAACGATTAGATTTATTTTTAATTTTTTGTTCTGAAGAAAAAGGCTTTCTGTCTGGAAATCCTACAATAAATCACAAAGAATTCCATGAGATAAGGTAATATTAAAAGAATACCGGAAATAGAAAAATAAAAACAAACGATTCAAAAAGCTCAGGCAGATGTTTTCAGATTTTTTTTATTTTTGGGCGGAAAAGTTAGTTTTTAATTAATAAAAAATTAACCACTCAATAAAACAGAATAAAAATAAGCCTATGTTCTTCTATAGACTATAATCTATCTCTGTGCTAATTTTCATCCGATTTCATACAGCCGTTCTGGCGTGATTGAACCCCATCATCCATCCACCCAAACTTTCACATTTATAATAGTAGTGTAGATTAGAGATATTAACTTGCGTTTTGTAGCTCTCCAATAGAAAATTTTATTGCTGCTTCTGCTTACTGGTAATATGCATTAGGAAAGTTTAGTTATTCAGAAAACACTGTGTTTATAATGGAATCTACATTGCAGACAACTCATAATGGCAGTAATGTAAATGTTTTAACCTATCTGATGCAATTAATCTGCTATACATAACACTCGGCGGAATGTAACTACAATTGCTTTCAATTCCCGAGTAATACCCCCTACATTTCGAGTCCAAGTCTGATGTATTCCATCTTAAAAGCATACTTAGCTCGGGGGCACGTAAATTTGCATTCGAAGAAAACACAGTCCCCCATTAGCATTTGGTTAGATCCATAATGCATTTGTCCCAACGCGTGCTCGCTTGTTCTAGAAAATAGGACTGGTGGACACAGATTCGCTCTGTGGAACGCAAATCGAATATTGTAGCTGCGAAGTGTGATATCTGAGATTGTTCTGTGTCGTCGGCGATTATGGAGTGTCCCTGGGGAGAGGAAGGTGAGGTATGCAAACAGTGTATCCCTCCAGGTAGCGAGGCAGGAAGGGCGTGGCCAATTGAACACTCTCCATCACCGATTGGTTATGGTACTCCGCCCCTTCGCTTCCGCTCGTCACTTCCTGTTCCCAACACCTCCAGGCGTACGTAGAGAGGGAGCAGCTCTCGGCTCAGATGAGGGATCGGTGAAATACCGAGTTTAGTTGGCATGGGAATAGAATCAAACTAAATGGTGTGGATTTTTTTGTGAGGAGAAAAACGATGAATATGAATAGAAAATATAAACACAATGTTTAACACTAGAACTACGAACCGGTCAAAATGACCGGTTGCATCCTTTATTTATACCATTTCCCCTTTAAGGCGACCAGGGACCTTTAAAATGACTTTTCGCAAATTTCACCTTAGCAATTTGAAATTTTACATGCATTAAGAGTAACACTATAGGAGATGGCAAAACAAAATTTTAATGCAATATATTAATTTATTTAAGAGATAGGTGGGTTAATATTTAATAGTTATAAATAACGCTAATGAAAAATGTTCCAGTTCTCGAAATTTGTTCGAAAGTATTCCAATTTTTATTATTACTTACTCTAACCCTTTTGAAACAAATATTGGGATTAATCTTGAAGTTTGATATGAAATATCAAAACTAACCAATATAATAACTCTAAATTACTGATTTTTTTTAAAGTTTAAGTAGTTTTAAGTAATTACATTTGTTAATTTTGATATTTCATGCTCAAACTGAAAGATTAATCCCAATTTCTGTTCCAAAAGGGTTAGAGTAAGTAACAATAAAAATTGGAGCACTTTCGAACAAATTTGGAGCGCCTGGAACATTTTTCCTTAACGTTATTTATCGCTAATTTTATATTATATTAACCCTCCTAACTCATAAATAAATTAATATAAAGCTTTAAAACTTTGTGTGTCATCTCCTATAGTGTTACTCTTAATGCCTGTAAAATTTCAAATGGTTAAGGTGAAAATTGCCAAAAGTCATTTTAAAGGTCCCTGGTCGCCTTAAGTCTTATTTAATATTTTACGATAACGTCATGATTTTTATTATATTTGTGTATAGAATAATATTACAAATTATTTTGTTCTGACGCTTCTAATTTTCAGAAATAACTATGTGTTATACCTCAATATACGAACCGGCCATTTTAATCGGTCATGAAAATATGATTACATATTGTGTACTCCCGGAACTTTTTAGGTTTATATGGAAAACTCCCGGAATTCAATTTTTTTTATATATTATGTATATGTAATATATTGGTAAATATTAAATCTATAATAAGAAGACACTTTCTACAGTCAGTCTGTAACCTCTATACTGATAAGTTATCAGAAATCGTAACCTATATAAAATTTCAATTTAGAATCTCACATTATTCTTGTACACATTGTAAGTGGTTTGTGATTGAATATTTTTTTCATTATTAGAAAGGGAAATAAAATTTTAAGACTTTTCAGTTAGAAGTTTTTAACCTGAAAATGCCGAGACGTACGAAAATAACAAAATTTCTTGGAGATATAGCAAATACATGCAAAGATATATCGGAAGTTGACTGTAAATCAACAAATATTTCAGAGGTCCAGTCTGAGAAAGGGAAAGTCTATGTATCCTTAGACAGCGATAGTGAAAAAGAGAACATATTCGAGGTATGTAAAAGAAAAAGAGTAAGATAGCCGTCATATTCCGATGAGAGTGAAGATCAACAAACTGAAATTGCTTATGATGGAACTATTTGTTATGTGATTACAATAGTTGAATGAAATATATTTTATTTTCTTTAAAATTAAATTATCTTATGAATTTATAGTTTTGTTTCTTGAATTCTACTATTTTGTTTTCTTAAACAAACAAACCGGTCAAAATGACCGGTTGGTAGAAGTAGGTATATGGTAAATCTTCGTAGTTGTAGTGTTAAAAAAACTTTATCCAATGTCAAAAAATGTAAGATAAATATAATTAAATCATTGATGTTGGATCTCATCTAATTGCAAGTTTCTAATTCGTCAAAGTATTATTCCTTTTCTATACCATGTTGTCATATGGAAGCTTAAATTCATGATTATAAAACTTGGGCTGAAAACTGGACTGGAGTTTTAAAACTAATTTTTTTTTCAATGATTACCGTATGGTTTCAAAGGATAAAACCGGAATAAAAATATTAGAAGAAAATGTTTTATCTTCACATCTTTTTCAAACAATTTCAGCATTTAAATTAGTCTATAGTATTAAAATTCATTATACCACATTTGATGGTACTAAACACGAATAATATCTGTGTAATGTTTGAAGAACAATTTATATCAAAACCTCTTGGAATGAATTTTTCACATTTTCAGAGACATATTAATTTTATATAATTATTTCAAAGCTTATTGTTTCCGATGATTCTATATCTCAAAGTTCTAATCAGCTCAAGGGAGTTTTAACCCTTTGCGGTCGTATGTCTACTCTCAGCCACCATTCCTCATTTTGACATTTCCTTTATTCCTTTTTTAACATTTTAATAGTTAAAAACATATACAGAATGTTAAAATGATGCAGATTTATTTTTCAGGGAAACTCAACTTAAAGCAGTTGCGTGTATTTATTTTTTGGTGTAATAAACAAGTCCATGTATTAGATGAATAATTATGCATCGCATTACTTTTCCGACTGCAACAGTTCAAAGAGGACGAGTTTAAATTTTCTTTGACAATTTCAAATTCTTTGGAGTAAAACCTTTAAAAATTTTCTTCCGACCTGAAACTCTTGAAATATACTATTGCATTGTATTCACTTGGGGCGAAAGGGACCGTTTGTATGCAGTTTAAGAGAATCTTGCCACTTCGTTGAAGAGTAAGATAAAGAACATAAGGAGAGGAGATTCTCTCCGAAAACATCAGATTTTAAGGTTGAAATTAATTTCCTCAAATAATTAATAGAATTTGTTGAAATAAATCTTTTTATATGCAATCAGAGAAAATAAAATAAGTCAGCGAAAGAATTTGTATTTTTTTTTTAATTGACGTTTGTCACTGAGGTTTCCGGTGAAAGCCTAGGGCGCTTTTCAAAAAAATTTATCCATGGGCAGGATAAACAATGTAATCTTAGGCATATCCTTAATGCATACGATAAAAATTCAATAACGACCATATTATCCAAATTAGTTAAAACCTTACTCCTGTGCAATGACTGCGTCGATTCAAATGTCATCACGCAACATATTATATTTCACTGCTGCAATTGAGGTTCAGAGGGAAAGCATTTTCTAAGATTTGTCAATCCAACGCAAGATGTTCTTACTTTCTTTCACAGAATAAAAAAAAAAGTTATCAAAATGTTTTGAAAATACCCTTGGTACTTTTACGGATTTTCAATTCCATTCTAACAAATGTGTAAGAGCTATTGGAGGGCAAAAATATTTCATAATTTCTAAAAAATTATAATCTTTTAATAAAAATTGACCTTCGAGTAAGCGATAGTTTTTTTTTTTATCTCTTTTGCTTTTATGAAAGTGGTTATGCATTAAGAATAAATCAGTGGAAGATATTGAAATATTTTCCTCTGAAGCACAAATCTTAGAAATAAATCAAACTTGTATTAGTATATTAATCGTTTAAAGTAGTGGATCAAAACTTTCACGCCATCAGGAATCTGTCGCATTTAATGATCAGACTGAGATATACGATGGGTATTTAGTGGAATCAGGTCTTGAGGTTATGACCTTCTGTTCTGAAAAACTAGGTTACTTCAAAGCACTGTAGATTAGAATAGATTTTTTCGGATCTTTCATCTTTTCAAGAATATATGCATATCGGTTTGATTTGATTTGTGAGCTCAATAATGAGTTTTGAACTTATATCAGTACAATTTTGAACTTCTATGAGACAACAAGAACAATAACCGAGCCCATTCCAATCTGCTAATTGCCATAACACACCAACGTGAGGATGTTTAACTTTCCAAAGATATATTTGTGTTATGAAAGGTCTACATATACCACGAATCTTTGTTCGATGCTCAATTTATTTTGATTTAAATCATATTTCTCCATTGAACACTAATAAATCTTGGTACAGTTATATCATAAATAGTCTTAAAATACCATTTCCAAAAGATAGGCCACAATTATGTAAAAATCTCCAAAGTTCATCGTTTAAAACTCACTAATTGAATGTTCATTGAGTTTTTAACCCTTTGCGGTCTGATGTCGAGTGTGACTTGACATTCAAGACTGTGCATCATTTTACGTTTTATTTATTTATTTTTCAAGTTTAATTGCTAAAAACGCCTAAAAAAAGGTTAATTGATGTAGATTAATTTTTCAAAGAAATTTGGCTTAAAAGAATTATGTATATTTATTTTTCATAGCAATAAACAAGTATTAGGTGAATAGTTTTGCATCTAATTATTTTTCGGACTGCAAAGGGTTAGTATAATAATGTCTGTAGTCTCTCATATTAATCTTAAATTATATGATTGAAGTGATTAGTATGACTAAAATTTGTGCACAACGCTCTAGTGTAGACTAGGGATCCATAACTATAATATTTGGTACGTAGTTGATTCTTGAGCAGTTGGTTCTCATTATGAGATTTTGAGAATTGTTATTAAATTTTAAATTAACATTTAAATGAAATATAAAATTTTTCATCAATACTTCCCAAGAACTTTGTGCATGGAAATATTTTAATTCCAATTTAAAAGTAAAATAAGCTTTTTAACTATACATTACTTATTTCTGTTAAAAAAATTCCTAATTATAAAAATATTTTTAATTTTAATTTTTAAAATGTTTTCAATTTCAACTTTTTTTAATTTAAAAATATTTTTTTGTATATTTTATAACAATAATTTCTCCTCCTTTGAATAAATGCGATGCCTTTGAATCATCGATGTACATAATTACTGCACTATAAATAAACACTGAATATAAAATAGAGATAGATGAATCAAATTTTGACGTCTCTCTACCATGCTATGATGTTTGGGACAAGACGTTTGAATCGCTTTAAGCTATTTTTGTCCAGTGTAATCAATCACAAAGTAATCTTCTAATGAATGTCCCAAATTTGTTTCATCTTTTTTTTTTTCAATACTTCTTCCAGAATTGGGAGTAAAATTTATAAAAAAGGATAGAGATATGTGTGTATTTATAAAAATATAGTTATTTCTTCAAAGATACACTTGTTCCTAACTAAATTTGACAACATGGCAAATGAAACGTTCTGTCAATTGCTTTGCTGGTTACAAAATGAAGGAAGGAAGAAAAAAAAATGGCAGTATTTATGCTTAAATACCATAATGGATAATTTGTATTAAATCCATTAGAAAGAAAATTATATCTCTACAATTTATTTCAAGCAATCAAGAAAACCGAGAAAAAAATATACTTGATGTCCTTCAAAGTGTCCCCATATTCAATTTAAACTGAATGCATCCCTAAACTTATCTCGGTTCCTTCAATTTACATCATTCATAAATTTCCAGTCTTTTTCTTTTTTTAAGAACAGTCGCTTTAAAAATATGCGAACCAGTTTTTAGCGCTCTGTGAAGGACCAACGCTAATACTTGCTCCGATGAAAAGTCGTAAAAATAGCAATAAAATGTTGCCAAAGTAGGGGGAAAAATTAAAAATGCAAATTAATAAAGATAATAATAAAAATCGTCTGAAAAAGAAGAGGCACTCTTTCTAGCGAGCGAATCTTTTCTTTTCAGTATTCCAAGCTCTATTCACTTCCCTCTGTCTCATTCATTATTTTTCTTTCTTTGCTTTTTCTTCGTTTACTGCTGCTTGAAACTGTCTTTCTTAGCGAAATCTGCTAATGATATAAATTTGGCATGGGGGGAAAAAAGACTGGAAGGGAAATAAAAAAAAAAAGAAAAGAAAAAAAGAAAAGCGATGCTGACGTAAGAAATTATTGGAAGAAAAGCGGAGAAATGATTTTTTTTTTTAAAAAAAGAAGTAAATAGCTTTTCGCGTTGACATGGAAATATATGGAATCTAAAGGATAAAACTGATAAATAGAAAGATAATTTAATAATAAAAAAAGAAATGAGCTAAAAAGTTCTCCTTTTAAGCATGATAATAACTTCAATTAATGAACACGGAGACATATAAAATCTTTTTTTTTTACTAATTTTTTAAAAATTTATTACTTTTTTTAAAAAAAAGTTTTGATTAACTATTAGCATGAACAATTTTTAAATTAAACATTTTTCGTTTGATGGTGAACTAAGTGATAAAACTAATATTTCACGATGAAAATTTGTTTTAACTATCCATTAGTTTAAAATTTCATCAATAACATTTTTCATAACTGTCTATGCTGTAGCAAATTTTAGATTTATTTTCTCAAAGGACTTGATTCATCCAAAATTCAATTAAACAAAAAAATGATTATTCCTTCCATTACAATGTATCTTTTTATGATAAAAAATGAATTCTTTGCTTTAAAATACAATGGTAATTTCATACAGTAAATTTCTTTCCTGGTTAAACAGTTCATTTAATAAAAATTTATATTTATTATTCAATTATAACTGAACAATAGTTACTCCTCGTGCTTCATAAATTATCAACAGTGTCTTCAGAACTAAATATAATAAAAATTAAAATTTTTTTTTCAAAAAATGTAGCAAAATTTCTTAGCAAAAACAAAAACAAACCGAAAAAGATATCATAATTTCTTAGCAAAAAATTAAAAATAATGAATGTTAAAAAATGAAAGATAAAGGTAAAGGTAAAATAATCAAAGAAATGGATAAAAATAAGCAAAATAGAATTAAATATATATACATATAAGAAAAAAATTTAAAAAAAGGAAGCATATACATTATAAATTATTCATAAATTTGTATAAAAACATACTGACTTGCAAACATGTATATATATATATATATAAAACTACATATAAGATCATTACATATGAACTAGAGGAAAGAAAATTAATGAAATAAAAAAGGATTATGAAATAAATAAAAATTAGCGGTGGAAATAAAGTAACAAGAAACAAAAAAAAAAAAAGGCAAGAGCTTTAATGATACTTAGAAAAATGCTTTACATAGGATGCATAAATATTGTATAAAACCAGCAATATTTATAATTTCAGGTGTAAGTAAATTTTTCAAAAATCAGAAAGAGGATTTTTAATTAAAATCAGAATGATTTACAATTGTTTTGTTGAAATTCCGGATTTTTGTTGAATAAATTTTTAGAAATATGCATTGACACGGAACTTATATGGTCAGCGTCTTGAGTTTTACTTAAAAAACAATCAAACACATAGCAGGGTCTGTCGATATTTATAAAAACAAACAAAGAGAGAGAGAGAGAGAGAAGAAGAAGAAGAAGAAAAAGAAGGTTGTGCCCCCCCCCCTCTGTTGTATGTGTAGCTGACACTCCTCTTTCCACTTAAAAAGTTTTTAATTCAAAACGTTTTAATTTTAAGTGATCCTTTTCCCACTGATATTTGGGAATTCCGATATCTATATTAATTAAGATATTAAAGGTCTGATATTTCAATTCTAAAGATCTGACTAAATACTATTCCACGAGTGAAGAAAATTTCCACCTTATTCTCTTTAAAATCAGAAGAATAGCAGTGGTTTCAGTCATAAACCGTTCTTTGGTGTTAATATATAAAATAGAGAAGAAAGAGGATCATGAAAGATGAAATAATTCGTCCCAATCACTTTCCAGTAATTTTGCTTGAAATTTTATGCTTTTATTTCGCATGCAAAACTGTTTCATTCACACATTTCGATCGCTCTCATAAACAACAAAATCTACTCCAACTTTGGAGTTCATTTCGCTTCCATGACTGAAATAAATTTTTAAGACATGATTTGAAATTTTACTGTCGTGTTTTATGTTCTGAATTGGCTGCATTAACTCAGGATGGATAATATTAAAGAAGACTATTCATCAATTTCTTATTCAAGAACATCCATTTATCAGATCATAATGAAGGAAATAGAAGAAATTGTCTTCATTCTTACATTGAATCTAGTTTAGTGGGTAAAACACTTGCATGAATGAAGAAGCGTAGCGACTCAACGCAAGGGTTTTATGCACTGAAACAACATGAAGAAATATTCTATCTCTATCCTGCAATCATATACTTAAACAAACGTCAGGTAGATAATCGACACAAATTAATTCATGTTTTCAGAACTTTCACTTGTATTTTCAATTGAAAACAGCCTATGGTCTACTGTAATTTTTGCATCAGATTACCGACCAATAATGCGCTAATAGAAACAATATTTAATATTAGATTATATATGCTATATATTTACAGTTATTCTTGTTGCAAAAAATTTTTCGATTTGATTTATCAATATCCTTGAAAAATATAACGGAATTTTTTTTATAAACAAGAAAACCTAATCTCATAAAAATACGATCACTTAAATAAATTTATTTTCCATGATTACTTTTTTAAACTTTATTTTCACTGTAGTGTGTATGCATTCAATTGTGCTCCACTTTACAACGGAAAGAAGGGTGCAATAGCTTCTGAGTGTATAAATCTCTGAGAACTCAAGGGCAGAAGGCAGACTTCAAGCTTACACACGACATAAACTGTTTTTATTCATTCATGCATTTCATTCATTCACCCACAGATCGTAATTTAGATCTTGAACTAAGAACGATCCCCTCTAACCCCGTGCTCCCAGTGATATTACTCTCGACATGGTGGACTTTGTGACCACGACAGATTTAACGTCTATCACACACACATGGAGAATCTTCGACTGGCGGGTTCGAACTCGCAGCCCAAGTGATGCGAATCCAATGCCCTACCAATCAGGCTATCTCACCCCCTTTACATTCAATGCTTCTCATTTTTAGGTCTAAGCGGGAAGATTACCTTAGTATCATTAATAAATTCAAGCAAAAAGAAAAAAAACACGTTTTTATAGATAAATCAATGGAATCTGATTACTTTAACTATCTTTTATTCCCTTTTATCATTGCATTTGAAGAGTTAGACAAAGTGTGGTAGATAATAATAACCGATAGTAGAAATATACTTTATCCGTTGTTAAATTGTAATATTTGGAAGCAGCATGAATTCTTTTTAAATAATTTAATATCTCCTTTAGAAATTACACGAGATCAATTTGGGGATTGACCTGTAAATTGGAACAGTGGGCAGAGGATGAATAGTACACATATAGCCGGACTCATTTCCTAAAGATACCTGCATAACGAACTTCAGTGAATACTAGGTTTCACTCAGGCGCTCTTTCTACTTCTTAGAATGGCGAGATTGACTTATTTATGATTTATCTAGACAAATATTTTATATCATAACAAATTAAACATTTATACAAACAAATCATAGAATTGAGTTTGAACCAATAATTTACAGAAGTTGAAGCTTTCATTGGTCTACTATAGTATTAACTTATTCAGAAAAACCAATTTAGAAACCTCTTTGAGTCTGAATAATTTTATCACAGAGTCGTTCAATGAGTCATTCTAATTAAATTTAAAAACATTTTGCAAATTAATTTACTTCACGCGTCTAGTATTTTTATAATGTGTGAACATGATGTTGTTTTCGTTTGGAAATTTTGGATAATTGAAGTCAACGAATAGTTGAAGCTAGAAGTCGTGCAAGCAACGAATCAAGCATAAATGGCAGTATTCATCAGCATCTTTAAATCGCATATATATATTTTTTACCTGCTTTTATCAATATTGAATTATTATTATTATGCATGCTTCTTTGAAAACAGATGCATTTTTAAAATATTGATCTGCTTTTACCAGTACTGCTTTTTCAAACTGCTTTAAACTACTTATGACTTAAATTAATGAAGACAAATAATGAAAAAAATAATAATGTTTTCACATGATAACTTGAAATTTGCGATCGTAGATTTCAGTTTTCTTTTATTCTACTCTTTTCTATATGAATTTTCTTTAGTCTATGGATCTCGTCGAGCGATCTTTGGAATTTTTTTTAGAAAAAATTCGGATACTGTTGAGCGATTATATTTTTGATTTTTTGAAGCCTTTGTTGTAGAGATGGAAATGTAAAATCATTATTAACAAAATAAAAAAAAATTCATGGTTAAGTTTTTTTGCAAAATAATACATGCTTAATTTTAAACAACAAGTATTGTGTTATTTGCTTATATACTCTAAATAAATTTCAACTTTCCTATAAATGTATAACTTATGGAGCCATACATCATAGTTTTCTTTTCACCAATTTCAGAATTGTTTTACATCATTGATGGTTTGACTTTTTTTCAAATCACTTTTTCCAAGTCCTTTTTTCCGTATAAATTGTGGGGGTTAAATTAAAAAGAAAGGAAGCTTAATTTTTAAAAATTTGATCAGAGATAGAGCTTGTACATAAATTCCAGATAAAACTTTTCTTGCTTGCTAGAAACCTCCTTGTTCATCGTTATACCTTTCATCGCTCTGCCATTTTGTCTAAAGTGGTTTTCATAGTGCAGCTATTTATTTGAAATAATTTCTTTTTGTTCAATATATTTCAAGTATGCTTCAAAAGTTTAGTTCGCCTTATCGCTGATTTTACTTGACAATTCTTTTTCGATCACGGGAACAAAGTTTGTCCTTTTAGTTGTCATAATTATGACTCAGTTCACAAAAATTAACGGAAAATTAGTAGCATCTATTACAACAGAAATAAAATCGGTTGGGAACTTCCAATTTGACGTTTGTCGGCTGTTGTTAACTGGTTTATGATAGGTATACTCTTGCCTTTCTTGTTCTACAAATAAAGAAACAAGCATCTATCTAAAAATAGCAACAAATAAAGAGATTAAAATGAAATCTGCCATGCATATTTCAATGTATCATGTCAGAACATCATTTCTTGAATGGCCGAGCACCACGCGCTCGTGCAGGTTAAATTATATTTTTAATCCATTTTAATCATTTCATTGAATGAGTCACTTTAGTATTGCAAACGATCTAGAAAACCTTTGTCTCGCCTTTATTGTTTAAAAATTATTTCGTTTCCTATTTATTTCATTTCATGTAATCACGTGTTCAAAATGACATTTTTCTGGGTTTTATTTGCTTTAGTCATTAACTTATTTTTTTAAATCATAGCATTGTAAATACGATGGTGACGCGTTATTAAAAGCTCATTTTTTGAGATGCTCGAGCAGATAAAATTTCAATTTTTCGCCTGCGGATTTTTGTCTACCTCATTTTCAAAATAATATGTTCTGACATGATAAAAAATTGAGTGCATTTTTAAATGCATGAATCTTAATTGACTTAGAACTGATATTGAAGAATTTAAAGTAGAATAATGAGACCGAGTTGTATAAATAATTGAAATGGTTAAGAGAAATTAGCATTTTCAAGAAATATACACGGTCATTGTACTTTTCTTTTTTGAAAGGAATTAAGGTGAATGCAAAGAGATTATTGCTTTAGAAATTTAAAGCGCCTCCTACTTCGTGCAGGGATGCTGATCAATAAATCAGTTCGCTACATTCTCCCAACGCTAATATGTGAAAGTAAAATTAAAACTACTTAAAAGCTTTATCTAGAAGAAAAAAAAAAGAAACAAAAGTAAAAGCTGCCGCTTTAGAATCATGGAACAAAAAGAACCGTCGCTACTTCATGTTAATCTCGGTGCTCTGTTACCAGCTCCCCATTTCCCGGCGATATTCAGAAGTAAAGAAACAAATTATGTTCGAGCACTTCGAAATCTATACATGGCGACAATAATACGCCAAAAGACACGAACATCACCCTCTCACCAACTCACGGATATCCCGGTAATCGTATCTTTAAACAAAACACAACGTCTCTCGTACTAATTCCACGCACATTAAGGATTTTTCAGAAATCCGTACGCTCATTCAGGAAGAAGGGGGGAAGGAGAAAGAATAAAATTTTCGTTAAATTCTCCCCTTCCCCTTCATTCCTTTAACCCCGGCTTATCAATTGTTCATTCCAAAAATAATAAACGTCCCATCTAAAACACAGGGATTAAGGGGAGGAAATTAAAAGATAAAAAAAAAGAAACGAAGAAGAAATAAAGAGACAAAATAATAAAGAAAAGAAAAAGGTTGGAAGGTGGGTGGGTGAGGGTGCAGCGTAATAATGCGCAAGAAAGCGAGAATCGTCTGTTGTGCCTTTTAAATGCGGACGAATGAAGGAGAGGGGGGGGGAGATAAGGATGGATTCGAAGGAAAAGGGGGAAATTGAAGAATTCTACATCACACGGCATTGGAAAACGGTGCGCAGGGAGGGGAAATGGGAAGGAAGGGGTCCACGGAATTTCGAGTGCAACCAAGAGAACCAAACGTTGAACGAAGGGGCTGTGGGGGTTACACGAGAGGGGGTGGATTCTGGAGTGGTTTTCTCGGGGAAACCTTCCCCCGTGCGCCCAAGAGATAAGCTGGGAGCTAGCGGGGGAGAAATTTTGGAACGTGTTTAACAAGCATTTATTCGCGACAAGCAAGGGACGGGTAAGTGGCCCCTTTTCGTAACGGTGGTGTAGTGCTTGGCGGCGGGGGAGGGAGGAGGTGGGGCACGAGATCGATGCGCGCATGCTGTGCAGGCCTCCGCTCCAGCTCGCTCACTCTCTCTCACCCCTCTCTCATACGAGCTAGCCGATGGCTGGCTCCAGTTTGCGCCCTCGTAGAGGCTCGTTATGCTATTGTCAGGGGATGATTCAGGAGGGGGGGAGAATGAGCGCCCAGTGTTTGGAGCGATACTGGTCTGCCCTGTGGAATCTGTTGGATCTCGAGGGTGAGTCCGTCATCCCTGAGAAAAAGAAGGATCTTTGCAAACTGTGGAACCTCGAAGAGAATGAATGGTTTCATTCTACCACCTCCCCACCCCAACCCCCATTGAATTTCAATTTTTTTTATTAGGGAACCATTCATGTTGAAGTGAAAGCTTAAATGCATTAATAAATACGTATTTGTGTTGCGACACAAAGTTATGCAATAGTAGTTAGAAAGCCGTAGATTTTTCTGAACGTTAACGTTGGAAAATTTACATCGTCGTTAAAGATAAAATTTAAAATTGAGCTTTTATCGAAAAATGACGACATACAAGGCGAAGTTAATCCTTTATGCCAAGAAACCTTTCTCCTTTATGTCATAAAAACACTATTTATAAAACTGTATTGAAAGAGAATTTCAAAATGTACCTACAAGCCTAATTCTGAAACTTACATTCTTTAAAACCACTATCAATCTTTCCATTGTCTGTTTTTTTAAACAAGAGAACAAGCGGATGATTTCGCATTTTCTAACCTTATGATTGAGAAGTCATAGAGAATTTCTGCTGTTGTGCTGCTGACTATATATTTATATTTTGGAAGCTTATTTACGTGTTTTAAGGGTTGGTTGAGCTAACCAAAACGCGTTTTGTACCAATGAGTCAAATATGTTGTATATGAGTAAAAAAAAAAGGATTCTTTGCTAATTTTATTTCAACTGTTGATATTTCCCGAGTTGTTTGGGAGTAAAGGCATTTGTATTGAAATGAAGGAAAAGATATTAAAATATAAATCTGCTATGCATATTTCAATGTATCCTGTCAGAACATAATTTCTTGAACGGCCAAGCACCGCGTGCTCTTGCAAGTTTAAATTACATTTTTATTCATTTTTATTGTTTCGTCGAATGAGTCACTTTAGCATTTGCAAACGATCCAAGAAACTTTGTCTCGCATTTGTAGTTTCAAAAAAATATTTCATTTCTTATTTATTTCGTTTCGCATAACCACGTGCTCAAAATGACATTTCTCTAGGTTTTATTTGCGGTAGTCATTAACTTATTTTTTTAAATTGGAGCTTTTGTGAATGGGATGGCATCACGTTATCAAACTCTGATTTTTTGAGATGCTAGTAGTGATGATAACATTTTAAATGTTTGGTCTACGGATTTTTGTTGACTCCACAAAACCTCATCCTGAAAACAATATCATGTTCTGGCATGAAAAAAAAATCAAGAAAAAATGGCAGTGGAGCCTTTCAAAATCTTGACGATGTCCAACCAGGAAGCACTTTCTTATTAGAGGAAGAGAATTTCCCTTAGTTGAATATAATCTGAGTTAAATTTTCTTAAAAGTTATTAACAGCTAAAAAACTTTTCAAAAATGAAACTGGTGGAGTTGAAACAATTTTATATTAAGATGATGAAATATTTTTTTTATATAATATACGTGAAGGAAACGAAAAAATATTGGTTGATTTCTCATAGCCTTAGACCGCTGCTGTCATTGAATATATATTTCATTTTTCGTTTTCGTTTTCTTATTTTCTGAAATGCGCACATTTAAACAAATGAAAAAGATATGTATTAAACGTATGCATTAGCAAATTCAAAAAAATAGTAATAAAGTATTTAAAATTAGCAATGATTTTAATGCCTTTAGTTTTTAAAAAAGTTATTAAAAATTGAAAGAAATATTGCCGAAATGAAATTGATATCAAAATTGACATTGATTAGTAAAATTTTGAATTTTAAAATGGCCAAATGGCGAAGTTAAAAGTGGCGCTGTAGGAAAACGGCAAATGTTTATTTTGTGTCTAATTAATTGAATATATAATTACCTTTGCACTAATAAAAGTCGACCGTAATCTTTCAATTGTCTTAAAGAATACGTATATAAGGTTGGTTAAAACCTGCCCTTCGTTTAGAAAATAGGCACATTGATTTTTATTTATTTTAAGGTTTATGTTTGTGTAGTGTGTACGGGACGTATTCTTTTAGTTTATTATTTTCGCTTTCTTTATTATTTTTTAGGGTTCTTTTTAGCGGCTTTATTCACACACACACACACACACACACACACACACACACACACACACACAC
>JAOUZG010000678.1:5021453-5049333 GCA_026289955.1 Argiope argentata | reverse complement strand
ATATATATATATATATATATTAGTATTCTTTGAAGAAACGGGCCTGAATTTCTCTAGATCTTTAATTTTAAGGAAATAGTCCAATTTTTATCTGTTATCGAAACTTCTTTATCATAGAGTATGAATTTCGTCATAGCACTCCAAATAAGAAATTTGTCGATGCTGCATTTTGATTATAGTGGGAAAATTAAAGATCTCTCTTTCTCACACGCACACAGGGTGTTCATTAATTATAGTTGGGGTTTCCGTGCCTCATAATTTTCGAATAAAAAATATTTTGCAAAAGCCGATTGCGTATTCGTAAATTACAACTCAAAGAATTTTATTAATGTTATTAAAATGCACAAAAAGCTTATATTAAAGCTTGCCCAATTTGCACTTTGTAGGCATTCAGATGAAGGCGGTTAAGGAGAACGTTCCATATTGTCATATGCGGCATATCCAACTGCACAGCTGATTGTCTCGTTGAATTTCGTGGACTGTGAGTAAACGTTTCTTGGATGCGATCAACGTTTTCCTTCTCGGTCTTCCCGCTTCCTTTCGGTGTAGAACGCTACCAGTTTCCTGAAATTGTGTTAACCAGCGTCTGATAGTATTATCCGAAGGAGGGTCTTTCTTGTACGTGGTCCTGAAGCGACCTTGAGTAGTTATGACTGATTCAGTTATGATAGGCTATGCAGCGAACGGGTTAGTAAAAATAGGGCTAATAATAATAGAATTATATGGCATAAAATATAGTTGTAAGGTTATATAAAACATTATTAATCGGATACATGAAGTTTCTTTGTAGCCGTTTTAATTTTTTCATACATAAATTATGCAAAAAAAAAAAAACAACCTTATTAAAAAAAGACCTTATAAAATATTTTTTGAGATCCCCTATTCACCAATTCGTGTTTCAGATCAATCTGAATTTGAAAAATATATGTTTGGAATTATGTATGTTTATCTGTCTCCAAACATAACACTCTAAGATTGATGGATCGGATTTGGTGTAACCACACCTACAAATAACTGCTTCGATCCGTCACTAAGGCACAAGGACTTAAACTTGCTGATCCCGCAATTTTTGTACCCACCCAGGTGGAGATAACCAACCACCATGCCGGAAGCTTCTCATCCTCATGTCTGTAGTGCCCTCCTCAGGTGACATCAAATTTGTAGGTTTCTCTCAAGTTTGGTTAGGAATCCATTCAAAGGAAGCCTGACTGGCTGTCCGAATATAAGTCGGCACAATATTTAGAAAGCAAAATAGAAACTTTTTTATGTAGAATTTTAACATCTTAAGTACTGATACTTATTAAATTTTGAAGCAAGACAATCCGCTAAAATTTTTACCGTTCGTTTGCTTGTATTTTCATAAATATGTTAACTCATTGCTTCCAAAAAGCAAAGACTTAACCCTTTGCACTCCGATGGTGCCTCTGATTCCTCATTCAAGATTGTGCATCATTTTCACGTTATATTTATTTATTTTCCAAATTTAACTGTTAAAAAGACTACCTAATGGTTAAGAAATGTAGATTAATTTTTCAAAGAAATTCGACTTAAAAGAATTATATAGTTATTTATTTTTCATGGCAATAAACATATCTTTGTACTAGATGAATAATATTGCATCTAACTATTTATAGGACTGCAAAGGATTGAAACATGAAATTTGGTAAATGATTTTGCGACTATAATTGTAGTTCTGTGTCAAATTTTGGATTCAACCGGTCAGAAAAAAGAAGTCTAAAATAAACATGCGGTGTTCTGGTGCTTGTGTGTTGACCGCAAATTCTCGCAATATAATAGGCTCTTCTGCTACTGTTGTTCCTTAATGGTATGGTAAAAATTCAGAAGTACATTTATTAGAGAATAAGCGAAAAAGCTCTGGAAATGCCACTTCCGGTGAATACTTTTAATTTCAAGAAGCTTAGCAGAAATATTTACGTTAATATTCAGTTTCCAAATGACATATTTTCCAACATCATAGAAAACTGCTCAATTGCAATTCGGTTGGAAATACATTAATATCAACTATTACTAAACACTACACTTTTTTAAAAGGATAATTGTTTGGCAATCGTTAAAATGAAAGAGTGAATACAAAAAAAAAAAAAAGCGTGCCACTTTTGCAAATTACTCTCCCTTCCCATAATAGGATAACTCTCAATACTTTTTGCGATCTTCTCAATAGATAATAATGGAAATCCTTGATGTTCGTTAAGTCTGCCGAAAAGAAGACCTACATAATGTCCTTTGATTAAAGTGAGAGGGTAAGGGGATAATCCATTTATCTGGGGGTGGTCTATTTATAGGTACAATACTTTTTTTTATTCGAAAACCTTTTGGATTCTCTTGAAAGCGTGTATTAGACACTTTGTAAATTTTTTGTAATGAAATCGATTATTTTTAGTACATTTTACTGCGCTTTTGAACAATAATAATCTGTGTCTGGTAATAAAAAGTCGAATGACTATTTATGTGTTTGTATGTCAATCTATAAGCTAGACCATTTCATTTATATCTGACAAATTTTCCACATATGTACACTAGAGGGAGAAATGGGCATTATAGAGTAATTTACTTGTGGTTTTAATTCATCAGAAATAAAGCTGAATTTTTAGGTTTTTCTACGAATAATTCCCGAAAATATTGTTGCACAAAAAATGAATTTCCCGCCTTTAAAAATTTACAGCTTGATTTATAGCATAATATAAGTTTAAAAGCTTCTCTTTTAATTTTCAGAGCTAAGTGAAACACTTTTATTTTCTATTAGGGAAATTATGATCATTTTCTTATTTTAAACGTCCTCCTTCTCTCTGTCTCTCTCTTATCCTATTTATTATAATTAAAAAGGGATCAATCTACCCCCTCCCCATTTAATTAAAATATTGACACGAAATGAAAATATAGTAAAACAACAGTATGTGACGCTAAAGGACATTCGTCGTATGGTATAATGTGTTATTAATTCTTATTGGTAAATTCCAATAATATTTTTCATATTATTGGAATTATTGCGTTTATAAATTTTAAACAAAAATCTGAATAAATAAAAAATTTATAATAAATTTTCTTTAAAATCATCCCAACTTATCATTTTTAAATAAAAAAAAACGATTGATTAAATTGATTCTTTTGAAAGGAAGAACAATAATTTTTCATCGTACAATTTCAAAAAAAAAAAAAAAATCTTTAAAATATGAAGCAACTAATACTTATTTGCATTTATATGAAATGTTTTTAAAAGATTTTTGCTGCTGTTATTAGAAATATAAATTATAATTGATAACTTGAGCGAACCTAAGTTTAAAATCATATTTTTGTTGAATATTTATTGTGATTTTATTACTCTTATAATATTCTCCGAATTCTTAAGCAATACGAATTCTGAAAGCATCTATTAGTTTGCAATGAAAGAAAAAGAATGGAGAGAATGAATATTAAAACATTCTACTTCGAAATAACTTTTTAAAAATTTTCATCAATTTTGTTTTATTTTTAGAAAAATGGTTATATAGGTGAAAAGAATAGCATTTATTACAGCAAACTCTCTACATGAGTGCAAATATGCTTTCTTGAACAAATACTAACATCCAAAATGTCTATAAAAATACATTTTTTTTTGTAAAATATATTTCTCCTGGCTCATTTATACGCAATATAGTTCAGAATTTAGTGTTTAATTTTAATGAAATAATTATAAGAATGCAGACTTTTTTTTAACTAAGCATATCGATTTTCTGATAATCAACATCTGAAAGGCAAATTTTCATATGTTTTGAATATATATGTTTGCAACTGAGACTCTTAATTAACCCATTCGCTGCAAACCACGAATATACTCGGGGTTGGCAGAGTGTTACCCATCGCCAGCACGAATATTCTCGTGATACTTTCAGTATATTATAACGTACAACTTGTCAAACTTGCAAACTTTGTATGACCACAAACATAAACTTACAAGAGTAAAAAGTTGAAAAAAGGCTACAAATAAATTATTTTTACAAAAGTTCTACTTTATTTAACCCATTCGCTGCCAAGCCTAAATTGTATGAGGTTATTCCCATTGCCAAACACGTGTATAATCGTGTTTGATTTTCATACATGAAAATAACTATTTATGACAAAATATGCGTATTTATTTTGAAATAATAAAATTTAGATAAACAATAACACTCAGAACATAAATAGCAATGGGAATAACTTCATACAATTTAGACTTGGCAGCGAATGGGTTAATAGTAATTATTTTGATTTCGGGTGTACTATCGGATGACTTTGTAGAACTTTTAGAGAGCATGACGATAAAAAAAAATGCTAATTCCTTTTTCTTTCTTCTTTAAAATTGCAATTTTTCAAAATCGTTACAACTACTGCCATCTCTCAATTTGTGGACGGCTCCATGATCGAATCAACCTTTATTCACGAGCCAACAATAAAAAGGGGGGGATGAGAGAAAAAAATGGGACCCCTATCTGAAACAACCTAAATGCGGGCTCTGTGTTATACCGAGTTCTGTTTGCTCTTACAGCCATCCCAGTTCTTCGACAACGACATTCAGCCTGACGTATGGCTTTGGGACGATGTTCTCTTTCAGATAGCATTTCCCTGCCTCACCCCCTCTTCCAAGAGATATAAAGCATCTATACCGCCTAAAATGCTCTCCCCCTTCTCGGATTGAAAACAAAACTGGCAGCCCAGCCTGCTGGGTTGTCTTGTCAGGGGGGTCTTGGCTGCTGTGTGGCCAGAGTCAACAAGGGGTAAACCCTAATCCTGTCCGTCATAGAGCCGTGGTCTATGTGATAGAATGCCGAGGCCGAGTGTGTACCGAGTTTTATTGACAGTAGTAGCTTTTGAGAGATTCCGGCGTGGAAGTGGCAATGATAACTCGACTATCCGAAATGATACCAATGGAATCAAAGCATTTTAAAGGCTCCGAAAAGGTCTTGGACTATGAATACTGGCTAACTTCTGAATTAATATGATATGTTATTAATATATCTAGAAGATTCCAGGGTCCTCATGCGAGTCTAAAATATTTGTTTAAAAGAGATTTGAAATTATTTTAATTGTTTAATTATTCTATAAGCGAAGTATTTATTGAAATTATAGCAGGGATGCACAACCTATAGCCCGCGTAGCCTTCGAGGTTGGCCCGCGAATGTTGTTAATAAAATAAGACCAATTTAAAATGAAATGATACTTTTTCACATAAACAGGATAAAAATCTAATTTGAAACCGATTCTACATCAGAATAAATAATTTACCGTTGTTCATAAAGTTTATTTACTTTTTATTACGCGGCTTTTCAGTTTGTTCCCTTCATGGCTACCTGCGAGTACAAGTTTTCGTATAGGAGAAGCTCGCGGACGTGAAAAATTTCCACACAAGAAAATACAGTATGAGGATCAAATTCAAATCTTGCATAAAGCATTTAAGGATCGGTTTTCAGATTTTGAAATGTGCCAAACAAAAATTGATATATTTTTTCTCCATTTTTCATTGGTGTAAATCTAGTGGATGAGAGTATGCAGTTAGCCTTAATTGATTTACAGAATTCGGATTTTTTCAAAAATCAGTTCAAAGGAAAACCGATATTAGAATTTTATAAAGATTTACTCGAGGAATTTTTATGCTTAAAGCAAAATGCAGCTGCATGTGGAACTTTCTTTGGCAGCACTTACATTTGTGAACAAACTTTCTCACTAATGAATTTAAACAATTCAAAAATAAGAATGAGATGAGAACCTTTCTGATGTTCTACATATTGCCACAACCAATCTTAAGCCCAACATAAAATCAATAACTTCAAATATTCAGTCCTAGCCATCTCATTCATTTTTACAAATTTTGGTTACTAATTTTTTTTAATGTTGATTATTAATTTTTTTCTCAAAATTTAAATTGTGTTCTCTATATAGTTACCAAAAAGTTTTCCTATGTTATTCTATTTCAAGTTTGCCCCCTTTTCAGCAGGAATCTTTTTTTTAGATAAAGTATTTTAATCACAGCTATACTGTTTTGTTTTGTTCATTTATTTATTGCATAATGTGTGCATGGGTAAAATAAGTAAAGTAATAATTGTAATTCATGCGTATTGCCCCCCCCCCCCACTAAAAAAAGAAACAGTGTTCTTACGTTTATAACATGTTTTAACATTCATGTGCTGTTTTGGCCCTCGTCATGATCCCTTTTCATATTTTGGCTCCTCATCCTGAAAAGGTTCTCATCCCTGATCATAGTAAAGATATACTCTTAACTAATATTATTAATTAACGTGTTTTGTTTATTACATGATGAATCTTTTTAATGAAGAGAAGTCGTCTTCTCATTTTCATACAAGCATGGTCATTCATGCTTGTATGCAAATGAAATAAAATATAAAATAAATATATAAATGGATGAATGAAATAAAATAAAACATAAAATCAATATATAAATAGATGAATGAAATAAAATAAAATATAAAATCAATATATAAATAAGATTTAAAATATGTACCACAAGTGTAATAAAATGACAACTAACATTTTAATACACTTTATCTCATGGAATTTATTTTTAATTTTTTAATCCCTCATATGAAATGTGTAATTGGTTCTATCACTGCCCATTTCGTGTGCCATGATAAAAATCAATGAATTTCATATGCCTTAATAGGTACGGTGCAATTTGCTTGTTGCTATATAAGAGAATCTAGCAGCATTTTAAGCTAAAATAAACAAAAAAATATCCTTTGTATTCTTCCATTATGACGCAAAGCAAATGTTGCAAAACAAAGCAAAATTTTATGATAATGTCTAAGAATGCGAAACAGAATCTTTATTCCTTGACAATGAAAAGATTTTTTATAAATATTACACATTCCTTTTATAGAAGAATATCAAAATTCAGAAAGTAATTGCACGTTAATTACGTTTAGACAATTAAAGTGATAATTTTTTTGAATTTGTTATTATATAAAAATCATTTTTTACTTTAGTATTTCCAGAAGTTATCAATCATAAATGCACTATTTTAAATATATTTTCATTAATAGAAATTCTAAAAAAGTTCCGAAATGCATATTTCTCCTCACTAAAGTTTATTCCTATCAAATGTGACTGTTATAATAACAAAATCTTAGATCCTAATTTTAAAAATATTCTTCTTTAATCATAATAGCAAGCTTTTTGCGATGTACGTCGCAAGGCATAGTCATTCAGCTGTACTTGCAGTATTTAAAATTATTTTATTAGAATAATTAATAAAATAATTTTTTATTCATTAAAATTGCACAAATAAACAAAGTGAATAGAGAGAGAAGTAACGTGAAGAACGGAAATCTTCCTAGGCTCGAGTCACCACCGCCTTTCACTTCTTTCGATGGCCGATAGATGGCAGTTAAATTCTTTTTTCTGTCAGAAAAGCGCTTGCTTCAATAATTTTCGTAATTCACCTATAGGAATTATTAAAGTATTATCAATAAAATATTGAATTATTTAAAATTTGAAACAATCATATGCATAGAATTTTTTCATTAGTTAATTTCTAAAGCAATGAAACTGAGTTTTAGAGAGAATTCAATAAATCCAAGAGAAATATGAAGTTGGGATAAGAAAGTATTTTTGATTAGATACTTTATATATGCTGATATTTAAAGTATCTAATCAAATATTAAGTAAGTATAAGTATATCTAATCAAATATAAAGTATCATATTTAAAGTATCTAATTGATTAGATACTTTAAATATGCTGATGTTTAGTTTTTTCCGAATTTTATTATGTAAAAAAATTATAGAAAAGAAGTTTTAGAAATTAAATATATTTATCAAGCATTTAAAAAACTTATAACGAGTTTTGATTACATTTCTTTATATTGAAAGAATTCCAAAACTAAATTGTCTGGAAAGTATAAGACCCTGATTTCCTATTTTTAAAGTTTGTTTTTGTTTGAGACCAATGACGAATTGCGTTTAGTTTCTTTATTCCTTTTTTTTAGAAAATCTACTGATTTTTAAAACAAAATAAGAAGAATTTTTCTTCCAAAAGTGATAAATGAATAAATGTTTCATTCGAATAAGTGGAATATTGGTCAAAGACAAATTTCAAGTTCTATAATGATAATTATTCCTTTTCAAATAAAATTTTGCACATTTGAAAAACGATAATCTTATATCAAAAGAAATATATTTAAATACTTATTAGAAATAGTTTATACTTTTCTCTTTTTAATTAACTGAAAATATCTAAAAAAGTTTCGACTAAATTCCGAACAGCTGAAAGTTTAATTATTCCATTAAATACATCTGATTGCAATTTTTGGTATTCTGCTGTCGAAACATTACAATTAATTTAATGATCTATGCAATACATTCAAATATGTTTTCACGAAAAAATATTTTTAAATAGTTATAGTCTTTATAATTGAAATATTTGCAAATGTATAATAAAGTTTTTGATATTTATCTATAGGGATATATTTCATTTGGGGGGGGGTATTATAAGCTTTTTGTCCACATAATTTTCATATAAATAATTTTATATGGTTTTATATTTTAAAAACATACATTTATTTTGGTTGTATGCGCAAAAAAGTAAAACATTTGCAAGTTTTGCTAAATACATTTTAATTCGCTATACACTTGCTTCCAATTGCACATTTGTATTTAAGTGTTGTTGAATATGCTAATAGATGGCGCTCGTTGTTCTGTGCGTGTATAACAAAAACTCAGAACAAATGTATGAGGTTAAAATAAGGTTGAATATGATATGCCCGTATATCCTGCAAGATATCATTTAAATCTGGGTCTTTTGATAATTTCTGTAGTAGAGAAACACAAAGAATTCTTTAATACTTAATTACAACAAAACAGACAGCATTAAATACTTAAATAAATATAAAGGTTAAGCAATTGTAAAGAAATTATGCTTCTGATAATTTTGTGATGTCCTCAGGTAATAACAAGATATTTCATTTGTCAATAATACTACTGTCAGTAATACCTGACAATGTCAATTATAAATGGCATTAATGAGCTCTCAGTTCCAAGTGCAACAACGTTCCAAATTTTTCAGAATCGCTATTGTAGCTCTAAAATTATGACAATTTACACACACACACACACACACACACACACACACACACAAAGGAAATGGTAATGTTTTTTTTTTTTTTTTTTTTTTTTTTTTTTGTAAATTTGGAATAATGTCAAATCATAGAAGTATTGTTGAAGTTATATCGAAAATAAAATTTGTGTTTATTTCCTAACTAATATTGTTGTTACTCAGAAGCGGCGGCAGGAATTTGCCGACGGGGAGGCAAGGCATATCTGACAGGGGGCAAGCACAATATCTCTCATTTGGCTTCAAAATAACTCAAAATAGTCAATTTTACATTTAATTAAAGAAAATCAAGTATTATTTAGATTCTTTTTTTTAATTCAGATACTGGCCCTTCCTTTCATTGTTCATTGTACATAAGTAAAAAAAAATGTTATGCGATATGATGCGATATCTCATTCACTTCTCGGATATATTGCCAAAATAAGTGCAAATTATAAGTTAAATGAACGACTATTTTATCAAATGTCGGAAATCTGCAGACTTCTTTGACATTCGTCGCATTGAGTTCATAGTCGTTTGTTCAAAAATTGTCCATAAATTAGCATATCACCTTTGTTTGCTACATTGTCAAGAGTAGTACAAATGATAAGCTGAATGATCGACATTTGAATCAGATGTCTGAAAATCTGCCTAACATATGTTTTCGACATCCATTATTTTCAATTTTTAGGTCTGTCAAAAATAGTATATGAAAATACGGCATATTATTGATCTACCACCCTATCGAATATTTTGCCAAACATAGTTTAAACAATTTAACCGTTACTTGGATATTTCGATCGTTAATAATATATTAATTTCAAGGAGGTTTTTAAATAATCCTATTCGATAATGCGCAGCTCTCTACAGCCATTCTGAAACGGTGAACATTTTTGTCGACAAAACTCTAAATATCTCGTCAACGGGAGGGGTGAAGGCTACCGTCCCTAGCCCCCATGCTATTGCCGCCTCTGTTGTTACTGTTTCTAATGCCCTTTGCCATCAACAAGCTCTCTGACGCAGTCAGCTATTTTAATCCAAGAATGCGTCTCCTGTTTCAAGTAGCCCCTAGAGTACGTCTCAACTACTCCCATTCGCTTGCACAACCCCTTTTTACAGGAGAGGGGGAGGCATTCATAAATCTCATAAATAGTAAAAATGAAGAACAACAATGCCCGAACCGAGACTCAAATCCAGAATATACATATCACGGGGAAGACGCTCTACCCCTGTGTCAGAACGACGACCTAAGATTTTTAACCAATAAATTGTCAGATGTTAATGCCTTGTTTTGTTATTCTTTTGCAGTTGTGCATCAACGGAGATAGGATCTATGATAACACAAAACTATTAAAAATTCACCCATAAGTTTCTAATTTATCTATTTCCTAATTTTCTTGAAACGTCCCTTTTTCATTTGCCTTGTAAAACTACATGCACATTAAACATAAATCTTTTTCTTGAATTTTCAAAGAGGAAGAAAATCAAGAGATTAAATATTTGGCAAAACAATGAAAATGGTGCCTGAATTTCCAGATGTAATGTAATCAGTTAATAGAAATTAGGTTTAAAACATTTTTAAAGAAATTGTCAAAATTCAGAAAACTTATAAATTAGTTATTGACTTATATTGACTTATAAATTAGTTATTTAAAACGATAATTTTAAAATTCTGAAACGGTATAAAATTAGCTTTTACATGATAATGTGCTTACGATTTCTCTGGTGAAAACGTTAAAATTTAATAAGGACAACTTTTTGTTTAAATTTGGTTTGGTTTTTAATTAAACTCTTAATAAAGATTTTAAAAAAATTATCGAAAGTTACGTTTTTTACTACTCTTTAAGGTATGTAAGTGTGGTGATTGGTATCAGTATATAAATTGTATGATATGTAGAGCGTCAATATGAGTACATATTTATCTTTATTTTTAATAGGAATTCAAACAATTCCTTGTTTGGGAGGGAGAGCTAAAAATTTAGTCAAGTTAAATAGTACGAATCAAAATATTCAAAGTATTAAAAACATAATTATTTTGATATGATTTTATGTTAATTTTTTTATTGTGCCAAATGACAATTTCTAAGCTTTTGCTTATTTAACAGAGTTTTGATTTTAAATTCAAAAGCAATTAATATGTAATTTTCACCCTTCCTTCTTTTTTTTATATATAATTTAACTTTATTTAGCTTAGCATACGCAAATAAGAGTGTCTTTTAAAATATTTTGATAAATTGTTTATTTCTGCGATAATCAATGACTTCGCGGAATTTGCCTACTTATATTTTTGTCTAAGTGCGTGTTACATTTTCCTTAGACCTACATGGAAAAAAAAAGAGGAAAATACTTAAAGAATAAGGTCTTCCTGGTTCCTAACATCATTAGTTTAATTTTACTAGATTTATCGAAAACCAGAAAAATAGATAATGGGGGAAAAACAAATAATAAGGGAATTCAAAATTTCTATCAGAAAAGGGTGCTTTCAAAATAAATGGACGCTCAACTACTACCACAACAAAATTGTATATAATTTATAATAAGCCATAAGTTATAATATCCACCTCCTAAGGAATTAAATAATTAAATCTTGGTAATTAAACATTCTAATCATATATTTAAAACAATTTTTGAAATTGTAATGTTATTCATGTATATAATTTTTTTTCTTCAATTTCTTCTTTATCAGATACTATTTATTTTAAAATAAACCATAACAATTTTCGAATGAAGCACACACTAACCAAATTTGAAATCTTGAAATATTTTTTTAAAAACTTTTACAGCATAGTTAGAATGAATCCAAATTATATTTATTTTATCTTAAATAATCCTAGATAGAATCCTTTTAATATTAAAGAGTCCTTTTAGTATTCAAAAATATCCAGTACATAAATACTATTTGGAAAGATACAATGCATAGCTTTTTGAGTGAATCATCTATCAGGTCGAATTAATATCATTTCGAACACTTAATAATACTAAAAGCACTATTTAGTGCAAATGAGCCGAGAAAAGGATCTTAAAAAGCAATAACTTGTTCTAAACAAAGGAACTCTGATGGATATTTTCAAGATTCTTCAGATTACAGTCCTAAAAAGACTTGATTTTTCGGAACTTACTCTAAAAAAGTACTCTAGTTGATAAGAAAACTTACGAAAGTTTCTACGTGTACTTGATTTTTAAAATATGTCTTGGCTTGATAAAAAAAAAATCTACGAAACCTTCATTATACTGAATCCCCTGGAGTCGAAAGTCGCTTTGTAAGATACTTTTTCCCCATAAAAAAGAATCTAAATTCTTTGGGAGTTCTGGCCTTAAGCCTTAAAAGTAATCTGACTGGTTCCAACCTCATATAAGACAGAAACGGTTGTAAAGTTGCTTGTTTCGGTTTTATATCATATGTTGTCAGTGAAATATTATTTTATTTGACACACTAAACAGTTACTTATTAAACGATAGGGTTCCTTCGCTATAGAACAAAATTCGTGTTAATAAGATATGAAAATATTCACAAACGAACCTAGAATTATTTAGCTTTTCTCTAAAAAAATTTAGTAATTAAAATGTTGTACATTTACAAAGATTTGGTTTTGAAATAACATCGAATAAATATCTTTCAAACTGTTAAAGTCGCTTCATTGCAAGGATATTGACTTGCTGGGAAAAATACTGATTTCTTCCGCAGTGAAGCATATTCTGATTCTTAATCGTACCATAGATTGTTTCGAAAATTGCTGTTAAAAATATTATTTTAAATTATGATTTAATACGGTTTTAAAGTATGAACCTAACTTAATAGGAAATTTTACAATTATTTATGAAAATTTGAGAAAAAATTATACCTGTTTAGGCACTATCTTAGTTGTTTGGTAACATTTGCCTGCAAAATAATCTCTTAATCAAGTGCTTCAAAATTTAAAATCAGCCAATGAAATCTAACTATTGGATAAAAATGTTAAGATGTTTTTTGGAAAGTTTATTAAATTTGTGCAACTAGACATTCTGTAGTTATTTACAATATTCACAGCGATCGAAATTTAAGAAAAGATTTCAGAATAATCAAATACTAATGTCTTATTTATTAGTAGAATTTAAGTTACCAAGTGAAACTCAGTCCTGCTATAACACCCGGAATAAAAAGGCAAATCATTAAGGAAGTCTAATGAATGTCATGACGGAATATGAAAAATATCTGGAACAAACTGGGGAAAATTTGAGATTCGAACTTCTAATCAAAAAGATCGTAGGATGATAATATTTTAAGATCAATATTTTATAGAAATTATTTTTTTATCGTAATTTATTTAAAAATGATTTGGTATACAAATATCACAAATACTATAGAAATATGCTGTTTTAGCAATATATATGCCAGATATGCTCATAAAATTTCTTTTGTGAAAAGTTTAATGAAATAGTTCTTCAATAAATCTCGACTTCCTGTTAAAACATTGATTTTTAATATTTTGTCGTAATACAGGTAGTATAATACAACACAGATTTAAATTTCCGTGAGTAAATGTACGTGAAAAAATTCATTTTCACTCTGTAAAGTATTAACTACTTATAATAGTTAACCTTTTAAACCGGTATCGTACCTTATCCGATTAAAAAGTATATGACAACTTCGAAAATTAAAAAAAGCCTACTTTTTTTTACTTTAAAAAACTGCATTATTTCATGTGGATATTTATATCTTTTATTTATTTATTAATACAAAACAGGAGAAGTTTACTCATTTTTTTGTGACGAAAGTCGTTAAAAGCATTTGCTTGTAATGAATAAAAAGTATCTTAAGTCAATTAAAATATTCCTAAGACAACTTTTGCTTATAAATTTCCCGAAGAATTTTTTATTTCTCATCTAGTTTTTATTTTTTGTTTCATCTAAATGTAATTTATTATTGTAAGTTAAAATATTTTTGAAAATTCTTGGTAAAAAATGAATTTTTGATGATTTTTTATAATTAATTGATCCTTTATAAACAATAAATTTTTGAAGATTCCTTATAATTCATCGATTCTTTACAAACAACGAATTTTTGAAGATTCTTTATAATTCATTGGTTTTTTTATAAACAATGAATTTTTGAAGATTCTTTATAATTCGTTGATTCTTCATGAAGTGTCTATATTTCCCATTCATTATTTTAATGTGTTCAGAAAATGTTCGATTCAAGGATGTTTATTTTTGACTTTCAAATTAAAGAATGTATGTGCGTCAATCAAACTGTTGATATTAACAAAGTTTTTTTTTTATCAAAAAGTTATTTTTTTCTCGAAAGGATGAATATGTTTGGATCAAATTACAATTGTTGCTGACAGTTTATTATCTTTAATATTTTTTAAAGGGGGAGATAATATACATAAAATAAACGAAAATATTATACTTTGTACTATATTACACAATGATTAAAAGAAAACAAATTCCTCCACCTTTATTGTATATTTACACAATGGGCATGGATTAAAAGTTATTCAAATTATTTTAGACTTTTCACCAATGTCCTATTTAGTCTATGTTACAATGGTGTATATTTACAATTTTATAGAAAAGACCGCACACTAAATTTCATTTATATATTTTTGTATGTGAATATTGATGTACACGTAAAAGTCTTTGGATAATTAAACGGGCAGTACAACTTTTTAAAAAAATCTGTTTTCAAATCTAATTTTCAATTATATAGAACTCTACAGTTGTGTATATTTGTAGATTTACAATTGCCTGTCTCATTCTAAAATATCTAAAATACCCTCTAGTCTGCTGTGTTTTTTAAAATTATTTTCACGTATTCATGGATACGAATGAGATCATCAGATAGTACTCCGTTCATTGATGTAGATGACATTTATCTTCAATTTTAGTCATGAAAAAATCGTTAGATGGGTTTTTTTTCAAAGCAGATTTTTCAGTTTCTAAACATTTTTTTCCTTCATGGTTTTTTTTTTCTAAACATTTTTTTCAGTTTTAAACTAGTAAAAACATTTTTTTTTTAAATTTGACACATATCTACAATTTTAGTAATAAAATTATATACTGAATTTAATGTCAATCGATAACATTATTTTTAAAAACCCATGTTCACACATACATGAATGGACAGAGCGATAGACTTTTCTTTGATAAATTTGGTTCAAAACGGCCAGAAATTTACAATTTTGGTTCAAAATAGGCAGACATTTATAAATTTAGTTCCAAATAGGCAGAATTTTACAATTTTAGTTTAAAACTGGAAGGAATTCATAAATTTTAATCCAAAACGGAGAAAAATTTAAAATTTCAGTTCAAACGTCAAGTATCAAATTTAATGCACTTAACTTGCTTCGATTTTAAGTTATCTCCTATTCTACACAAACATACATAATTACAAAAGAGAAAATGAAAATCAGTAGAACTGGTTTAGCAAAAGGTAATATTCCAAAGTGAATGATTTATAAAGTAATGTAAATCTTATATAAAAGACAAAATAAAATCAGGTCAATGACTTCAAAGCAGCGTTTGGATATACTAAATTGTTGAATTGCTAAATGAAATCGAAAATTCACTAAGTGTGCATCAAAATTGGGATAAATTCTTTTTCTACTTTTTTTATTTTAATTTTTTTCTAACTCAAATGGATAAGACATTAGATGAAAGGAAAGATAACAGAGAGAAAGTAGCAATGATCGAACGCCTCTGGAATAGACAATGAATTCGATGTAATTTTAGGTATCAAAACGGGTAAATTATTTCGAGAGTCATACAGAATTTTAAACAGCAGACATTGATACATATTATGCAGAAAATTTATCAACTAAATATGAAAGACGAAACGTTTTTCCTCACAGTACAATTTAGGGGAAGAGCTGATTGGGATAATGAGTTTCGTTAATCATTAAAATTTAAGCCTTAAGCATTGAAATTTTGTTATTCCCCTTCCTATACCTTAGGTACCCAGTATTCACTTTTTTCAGTATTTTTTGCAAGGGTAAAGGATTATTTTAATTAGTTTTAAGGGTTATTTTAAAATTGACTTATTTTAATTACTTTTCTTATAGTATATAAAACTTTCTAATAAAAGTTAGTCTCATGGTATCATAGCACTGTTAAAAACGTAAATTTGTACTTTAACTGTCTTCGTGTCTTTTAGTTCGCTTATCTAAATTTCGCAGTACAATATATCTTTTTTTATTCATATTGCAAACATTCATCAATACTTCATCTTTGTATTTTAAAAATGTTAAAATTACGCTATTAAATATTTGATGAAACGATTAAAATTATTTGAATTTCGGAGTAATAATGTAATATATTGTAGAAAAATAAATAAAATGTTCTTTTAAAAAGCGCCAAAATCCAAGAAAAATCCGCATGGTGAATAAAACTAGAAACTAAAACGAATTGGTTAAAATTCCTTTTTATGCAATAATTTTTTCAAAAATTATATCGTGTAGAAATACCGAAATTCAGCTTAAATTTTAATTCACAAATATTATTGTAAAATTTGTTTTAAAAAAACTCTTCGAGATGCATATTTCTAACTTTTAAGGAGTTTGCCTGCCAAATTTAATAACTGTGGACAATAAGGTCAGGCTTGAAGAGCTCTAATATGCCCGCACATACACAAATACACGCACTTGCATTAATTTCTATTATCAATAAAGATAAGACTAAACGAATATATAAAAATTTAGATCATATTTATTTCAACAGTATTCAGGTTGTTCAAATAAAAGATAAATTTAGATGTTTGAAAGCATTTTTCTAATTGGAAGCATAGGCATATCTTTAATGGATTAAAATTTAGATATTGGAGAAGGATAAGTGTATATCTTGTAAATTAATCATTATTCTGTATGGCTAGAATTAAAATACTCTATAACGAAACACTGTAATAGAGGGAAAATGTCCAACAATCGTAATAATAATTTTAAATGAACATTTCTTGCGATACACCTTTCAGAAAATGTCAAAAGATATTTTATTTTTCCTTGCAATTTTTCAGACTTATTTTCAGCTTAGAACCTTTTACATCCATTGCGGGGATTTTTAAAATTGAAATTGGAGTATTTGTAACAATTGTTAATATTGATTGCTTTTATATTACATCGATTGAGCTTTATATATTTTATGCTATTAAATTAGGTTTACGCCAGTATCTATTTATGAATTGCCTCTAATCGCTTCTTTAAGAATTTAATTTTTTAACATTATTTCCTTACTTCCTAGGGCTCAAGGTGTCCTGGGTGTAAGGTCTCGGCTCGTGAGCCGTAGGTTTTCAAGTTCGAGACCCGATTCCACCAAAGAACTTTTGTCTAAGGGGGTCAGTTGTATGTTAAATCTGGTTCAAAATTATGAGATCCATCCTAAAACAGTCCTAGTTTTGCTCTACAACGGGTGTAAAAATAGTTTTGTGATATAATTAAACTAAACTAAACAAAACAAAAAACTTAACTTCCCTACTTTCTAAAATACATAAGCAAAAGCTGGCTTTCTTGTGACCTTTAAATGACACTTATAAGATGCTCTGATTAGGAATATAATATATTTCAAATCATCCAAGCTCCCGTTATTTCGATCACCTTGAAGAAGGAAAAATAATTCTGAATCTCCAAGAATAAAGTAAACAAAATTTTCTCAGGTAATAGCGATTTAAAATTTAAAAAAAACCATAACGTTGGTATAGTTCATCCAGGCGAACGATTATTTTTAATGCTGTATTATATAAACTAATTTTTTGCGTAGTGAAATCAATACATTAAAAAAGTTTTATTTTTTTTATCAATTACCCAATTATCTAATCGCCATTAAAGCTGGAAATCGGAGCCTAATGTACTTTAATCCTAATCATTCGATATGTAAACTTACGTATTTTAAAAGATAAGAAATTTCTGAGGTGATTTAAAAGAAGATTACTAAGCGCAATTTAGCGATAATAAAATGAGGCGAGTTTCTAGTTGTATGTCTTGGGCAATTTTTCGATATTTTAAAGGCATTGTAAGAAACAACAAAATGTAGAACATTTTATCTAATTGATTGAAAAGTATTAAATTTTTGATAATAATATCTTTTTCTTATTTTGAACTGCGAGATGGTTCTTAGATAAGATAATTTATATTGGCACAAGGATTTTGCTATATTTAGTCAAATAAAGAATATGTAATATTTTAACCCTTAAAGTCACAGATCTTAGATACATATGAAGAACCGATCTTTGAACTGAATTTGTTTTCATACAGAAATCAATTAATTCTATTTTTAATTTATTTATACGCACTTATAGCTAAGTAAAGGGTTCTAAAATATGGCGGTCTATACGATGTTCTAGACCTCCATATTTTATTTTTACTAAAGAATTTAATTTAAAATATTTTTTAAATCAAAAGTTAAAATGTGTTTCACTTTGTATGTAAGTAAGCAATAGAAAAAAATGCAATATAGAATGCAGTTTTAAAAATTAAAATTGCTAATTGGAATAATCAACAAAATATAACTTAAGTAAATAACGTCTGCTTTTCTAAATCGAACAAATAATTCCTCGAATGAACAATCTATTTTTTAGAAAGAAATTAAAAATACAGCATTTCAGCAAAAAGTTGTATAAAATTGTATAAAAATTGTATAAAGTATTATATTTCAGCATATTGGAAATAAAAACACATTGTGTGTTTTGTTTAAAATTAAGTAACTTTTTTACTTTTAATTCTTTTAAATTTTTTCTAGTTCTCATATCATTTAATATTTCTTAGTATCAATATATTTATATTCAATCTTTTATTTACAAACTAAATAAATTCTAAAAATATCATGTAAGACATTCAATCCATATTTTAGTTTGAACACGGATATTTTTAAAAAATTAGATGATGACATTTTAAATTAATATTCAAGCAAGATTGTATGTTTTACTAGGCGCAAAAATAGCTATAAAATTTAAAAATGATTCTATATGGTTTCAACTTTAAATGTTTTTTTATATAATTGCCTTTACTTTTTCTTAGTGTTGTATTTACTTAGGTACTATAACTAATTTAATCAAATTCAGGAATTTTGTCTATTTAATAATCCAAAGGTGCGATTGTTTATTCTTGGATGCTTTTTTTACTCTCTCGTCTAATGAGTATCGAGTAAGTATTGTAATCGGTTAAAATTTCGAATTGCTCTTTTGACAAATCTTGAAACTTAAAATCTTCCTGAGTTCAAAAATATATATTTGGAATTATGCCTCTCTGTTTATCCATGCTTTTGTCTACGAATCGGATAACTCAAAAAGACTTTTAACTAGACACATTACATTTGATATAAAGACTTCAGACAAAATTGTGACAGATTTTTTGTCAAATTTTGAATGAAATATATTCAAAATAAGTCTGTCTAGTTCTTCGAGTACAAGTGAAATGGCTAATTATGAAACGTAAAGAGGTAGACAGACAAAATCTAGTATGCATGGTTATTATCTAAAATTGTGGTTTCTAGTCGAATTTTGAACTAAATTTGTCAAAGAGGAAATCAGTTTTTCTGTACAGTTGTAAGAATGTAAACACTATAACTCAAATATTCACCGGCGTTTCTGCATAGGAATAACGCATCTTAACCGTGATCTGGGTTCAAGGACTGATTCGGACATGGTTGTTCTTCTGTGTTCTATCTGTATAGAGAGTGAATGCGCCCCCCCCCCGTAAAAAGGGCTGTGCAAACGAATCTGATGAGTTAATTGCAAAGGTAGCTCTTGGCACTAGTTGGCGCTACTGCAAAACAAGAGACGCTGATTAGGCTTAAATCGCTGACTGCCTCAGCGAGCTTGTCCATGTTGCCATAAGAAACAACAATAACTCAAATATGCATGGATTTAAATGAATGAAATTTGGTATGCATACCTGTGATTACAATTATAGTTCTTTAGGAAATCTTGATTCCAATCTAATGGAGAAAAAAAGCTTCCAAAATACATATTCGCATGATAGATACAGTAAAAAACGTTAGATTCATGAAACATGAACGAGAAAGCTTCGAGAGAAACCAATTTCACTGGTTTCATTCTGCCGCCTTTATTGATGAGTATAAAATTAAGTCAAAGGAAAACTAAGTTCGCGTCACAAATTCGATCTCTGGTCAATTTCATGATTATGTGTGCGTGAGTATCAGACCTTATCTAATCACAATACAATTCTTTTAATTGAACATTGAACATAATTTTTTTAAAAATTGCCATCGAAATGGTATAGTTTTAATAATCTTTCAAATCGTGATTATCATCAAGTAGCGTTAAAAATTGTTGAAGAGATTCAAAGGAAAATTCTTATTATGCATGACAAAAAAAGAGGTTAAAATATTTATTACTTAAATGACATCCGAAATTCGTATTATTATCATGATAATAACTAAGTGAGAGTGTTTTTATGAGAAATAGTTTTATATAACTTCTTTGTTAAAAGACAGTTTCTACCTGAAATATAAAAATATTACCAAAAACATTTTTGGGAGAATGAGTTAAAGGTATTCCTCATATTTTAACTATATATGTTTGATTCGATAACCCAAGGCAATTAATTTAACTATATTTTAATTAGAGGCGAGATGTGAAAAGATGAACACATTTCTAAAATTCTTCGACATTGATTTCCGCTCCACTATGTGCTTTTTCGTTCAATTTTTCCCCACATGAATATGAGTGTAATGTTTTTTCTTATTGTACTATTTTATTTTAACACAAAATATTGTGTATTGATTGTTTATATAAGTAGCTCAACTGGTAGAAAAGCTTTCAGAAAGAGCACGAAAAATATTTTAAATAACAATATTAAATGGGAACGAGATTATCTGTTGTTAATATTTAAATGTTATTGAAAATTCAATTTTGTTAGTGAATTTTTAATAAAATTTTAATGTTTTAAAGTGTTTTTAAAGACAAAAGACTTTTCTAAATCCTTTTAACAAATGAGTTTATTATTAAAAAAAATCACTATTATTTTGTAAAAAGCGAATTGCCAAATTTTAAGATCAGAACTCTATCATTTATTCATCATAATTTGAAATTTCAGCTATTTCAGATTTTTTTTTGAATTAGTTCATTTTTCGACAATATCAAACATTATCCGCAATTTTTTAGCCTACCAAGTCAGAGGATAATCCTATTTTATCCTAAACATCTTCCTCTTTTATTTTTCCTTTCACACCTATTTTGCATAAATCAGTTTTCGAATACGTGAACGAATAGTACTCATCTTTTTAAATGACTTTGATTTCCAATAGAATATGATAAGATTATAAATAATGTTAATGGCCAATAATTGAAAAAATAATAATAATAAGATCGACTGAAAGTAGAATCTTCTGATTTAATCAATAGGAACGGGAAGAAACTGATATCCATTACTTGAGGGAATAGTTTCCCCAAAACTTTCTCACATGTCCTCTAATAAAAGTTTTATCCAAGGAAACTCTTTGCATGGCATTGGAGTATAATGTCACGAAATATTAACTTTTTTCTTGAATTTGGTATTTTTTATTAAATTTATCATGCCATCCTAGGCATGTTTTTTGGCAATTTATTTCTGTCATGTGGTTAGTAATACATGAAATCAAATTTGTTTTTTAAACGAGTTTTCCACCCGATTTGAACAATAATTTGATACAAAACTACATTTAGTCAAAAAATCCTACACCAAATTTGATATATTTTAGTTTCTATGCTATGCAGTAATTCGTGTTTACAAGTTTCTGAAAATACAGATCAACAGATAGCCATCCCTTGTTTAATTTGGCTCAAAATTTTTTATAGGTTTACAATAAATATTTTTAATCTGTACATCGGGTATTATTTATTTAATTGCCTTCATTTTGTAATTTTTGTGTTAACTTACTTTCAAAAAGCTGGACATTCTTTTCACTGAACGGATTTTACTCTAATTTTCAAATTTGTTGAAAATCCCGCATACAAAATTTCATCTTTCCGAAGTGTTTTTGAGTTTTTGCCACAGAAGAGAAACTGGCGGATAGATATGTACTTTTTTTTTTAAAAAAAATGTATTTTTTGGACTCTAGGCGCTAAAATTGGAAAATATGTGAAAATTCCGTCTTCGAATTTTTTTGAAGATTACATTACTTCCTGTTTACTGCTTATACGAGAAAATAAAAACAAAAGATAATAATTTTTATCACTGGAGATAACTACTTCCGCCTATAAACATTTCCGGATTCTACCGTGATGCTAAAAATGTTATAATGGCTTCATCCATTTAAAGATCATTCAATATTTCTATAAGTCATCTGAAAATAAAATATTCTTTTAATGAGCGGTTAACTCTTTTAAGAGGTCATTGGACTATTAACTTTATCTTCTTTTGATGAGTTATCATTAAAAAGCCAAATCTATCAACAATATCGAATTAAAAATAGAAGGAAGGAGATATAGCTCCTCCCAAGAGGATATTTTTGAGAAAATGCGTTTCTCTGGGGGACATTTACTTTGCTATTTGTGATAGAATGAATAAAAAAAGTGAAAAGAATAGCTTCCTCTAATATAAAATGAGACAAAGTTCTGCCTTGTATTTAAATACTTTTAGAGGTTCAAAACCGCATATCTCCTTAAATGCAATCTTTTATGATATATACAAAACATTCTACACTTTCCATTCAGTTATCTTGTTTATTTATCCAATTAAAGTACTGCGTTTAGTTTCATAGAATGAAACGACGAACGTACGAACCACCTGACATTTCCTTGAACGAAATGTCAGGGAATTAGGTGTAGGTTTGAAATTTTAGCGAAAATACAATTGCTCGCTTATATAGATTTTTATTATTATTATTATTACATTCACGTTTTCAAAAGAGACGATCTCATTGGGTCATCTTTTGACGCAATTAGCCAGAAATTAGATGCATTGTAATGTAAAATAACTCTTTAATTGAAATTTTTTGTTCAAGTTTACAATCGCATCGACTGAGATTCTTCCTTGGAGGTTTTTATCTAAAGTTTGCTATAAATCTACGTTTTATGATAATCATCTTTCAAATATCACCTGATTAAGCCTACATGTCAAAGACTCATAAGGGTAAATTCTATTGGTCAAAGCAAATCGGAGAACCACAATAATACTTGAGACAGAAGCCTGATTCAAGAATAAATTATTCAAAATAAGGATAAGGATAAGGAAATTCCGGTTTAAAATAAGGAGGTAAGCTGTTTTCCAAGTGGATTCAAGTTCACTATTAACCTCCGGTTTAGACCACGAGCACAGGATGGACAATTGTTTTTATGATAAAGTATCAAAATTTGTTTTCCTTTCTGAGGAGTTTAATAAAACAAGAAATATAAATATATATATATAACTTGTCAAGTTATATAAAAAAGTAATATCAAGTAATATACTAAGTCAATTCCTACTTAGGTTAACAAAGAAAGTTTTTACTTTAGGTACTTTTTATTCAATAATTTCATATAAATATGTATATACATATGACAAAATCACAAAATTAAAAGGCAAAATAGAAATTGAATTTCCTTGCAATTTTCTGTTCTTGACGTGTAGCTCACTCAGTCTTATGGTTAGGTTGGAGAAGTGACCAGAAATTGATGACAAAGATTTTAAGGAGAGAAATTGGAGTTGAACTTAAAGCTTAAAATTTCTTCAATTTTATTTTTTCAGAAAAAATCTTCACTCTTACTCCTAAGACACAGCTGCTAACTCATTATCGGAAGATTATTTGAATAAAACGTAAAATTAAAACAAAAAGTTTCACAAAATTAATATTTTTCGCAAGAAATGAACTAGTATTCTTCACCTTCACGTAAAAAATACTAAAATCCTTGCATTTTATTTATTGAGCTATTGTCGGTTGATTTCAATTTCCATTACAAACTGCTAAAACTCTATTTAAAGTTTAAAAAATTAATTAAATTTAATTACTGAATTAATAATTGAAAAAAACTGCATTAATATTAAGTGACATCCACTGCAAGTTTAAAAAAAGGTATTTGAACTTGAGTGGATGAAGAAAAAGTATTTTATTAACTGAAACAGAAAATTTGAACAACACACACACACACACACAGAGAGAGAGAGAGAGAGAGAGAGAGAGAGAGAGAGAGAGAGAGAGAGTGAACTAATAGTAGTAATAAAAAAAGGTTCATTATTGAAAATGAAACATAAGAAAGTTTTGACTGTCATATTACAAACCTAACACCCTTTCTCTTCAGGAAAAAGAAATCATCAACCTTTTGAATTACCACAAGTGTAGTACCTCGTATAATCATACACATTTTCTAAGATAAAGAAATTAGATTTCTTCTAGAGAGAGAAAATTTTTTTTAATACGAGTGAAAAATCTATTATTGCTATGCTTTCTATGCATGTATTCTTGTATAATAGAATGACTTAATCATTAGAGTATAACTATTTTTACTTTACCGCAAACGAAAACTACAGAGAAGGTATTGTAATCATCAAAAGAAAAAAAAATGACCTGGTGATTTAGACGAATCTCCACATTTTTCAATTCCCCGAGTCTGAAAAAGACATGGCTGCCTACTAGTGAACATTTTATCTCCCAAACAGTTTGAATTTTAATTGTTTGCATCAAATTTTAAACAAATTTTGTACTTAAGTCTGTGTGATTACCGAGAAAAATTTAAGCAATAACAACTAAATAATCGGATATGTATTGAATTTGATGCACAGAATTAGCATCTGAAGTGTAGAAACATATTAAATTAAAAAGAAAATCCATAGAAGGGTTTACTGTCGATAGTTTCACAAACGTTCGAGCGCGATATCTCAAAAATGTCTTAAAAAGTTTTAGGAATTTTGAAAGAAATCCATTCAGAAGAAATCAGTCGGTTCAAGTAAAAGCAGACTCGATAATTGCAAAATGTAAAAAGATAAATAAACAAATAATAGAGCATAGGTTTGGCATATAGAATGTAGATTTTATTATACTTTGAACCGAATATGTCACAGGGTGGACCGCTGTTGGTCAGCATTATTGTATGCATGTAAATGCGATGAATCAAAAATTTAGTGAAATAAATGAAATTTGGTTTAGTATCTTTTGATTACAAGTACGATTCTATATAAATTTTAGTCTCAATATTTTGGAAAAAAAGGCGTCCTAAATTCATATTCGGTTTTTCTATATTTGTGTATTACGCATATGCAAGGGATTAATTTTAAGAAAATTGAACAATAGATTCAGTAAAAATACAATATTCATGTTAAGGTTTAATATTTCTTAACTATTTTTCCTCAACGCCATGAAAAGCCTAACCAAATTTGTCCAAAATCCACAAATTTATGCGTAAGGAGAAGTGTAATACTTTTATTATCGAAAAATGTGAGAAATGTTAGAAGGTATCATTCTTTTGTATTTTATTATTATTTTCTCGTACTTGAAATATACAAAAAAAAAATGAATTTCAGATTTTTTCAAATTCGAAAATTCCTATTTCTATCATTATATATAGTTATTAGTAAAATAACTTCGATAACGTTTTGAGCTAGGCGCATGACATTGCTTAACTATTTTTCCTTTATGCCATGAAAAGCTTTAAAGACTTTGCCCCAAATCCACAAATTTATGCGCAGGGAGAAATATAATACCTTTAATACTGACAAAGTGAGAAAGATTTTAGACATCATTCTTTTGTAATTTATTATTATTTTCTCGCACTTAAAATATACAAAAAAAAATAATTAGACATCGTTTTTTTTTTAATTTGATATTTTGACAAATCGTTAAATTCAGATTTTCTCGAGTTCAAAAAATCACATTTCTAGCATTATATTTGGTTATAAATAAAATAACTCCAAAAATTCTTTGAGCTAGACGCATGACATTTCTTTACTATTTTTCCTCCAGGCCATGAAAAAGCCTTAAGGACTTTATACAAAATCCATGAATTTATGCGGAGGGAGAAGTATAATACCTTCAGTATGGAGAAAATGAGAAAGACTTGGAGACATCAGTCTTTTTCATTTTATTATTATCTTTTCTTACTTAAAATATACAAAGAGAAATTAGACATTGTAAACTTTTTTTGACAAATCTTTAGCTTCGGATTTTCTCGATTTCGAAATATCGTATTCCTAGCCTTATATCTGGTTATTGATAAAATAGCTCAAAAGCCGTTTGAGCTCGACGCATGACATTTGCTGAGGAGTATTTACAAAACGTTTGCGGATATTTATTATATCTTGTTTGTCTGTTCAATTAAAAGTGAATACCATTACTGTATAGCTCCAAAAGCTGTATGGATTAAATATGGTACGCAGGTTTATTAGATAAAGTGTTTAATCGTATTAAATTTTGAATGAAATCCTTCTCTTCCTTTCTGCCCATCTGTACACTTGCTTGCATGCAAATGTAATAACTTTAAAAGGTGATGACTTTGATAAAATTTTCTAAAAAAGTAGTTTTGTGTCAAGTCCCAAAATCCATTAAATCGACAAAAAAGCAACAAAAATACACAATTAGTTTTTACAAGTGAACTGCGATATATGAAGTACTCATATGTGTATGACTTTAAAATTTAAAGTTTGAACATTTGTGGTATTTCCGATGCTGCTCATAATCCAGAATTCTTATGCGGATGGAGATGATATGACGTTTTATTTCGGAATACAAGAAAAAATTTCAAGGTTATCAATCTTTTTTTTTTCAGATTCTATTTCCTATATAGCCGTTTCTTAATTGAAAAGGAAAGCACTTAATTGTACGAGTAGCATTAGCATCTAATTTTAAATTACCATTACTAATTTCATATTATTATTCCTATATGTTATAATTTCAGCAATAAAATAATACTGTGCATTTTGTATATAAAAACACTAAATTTAAAACATTCTGATAAAATTTTTAAAAGTAAGTAAACAGTATCATATAAATTACTGGATATATTTCCTAACAGACTGACTTGGAAACCTTGGGTTCCTTAGATTTGTCCATCAGACCAAGAACATTAATATACATATTCAATTTTATTTTAATTACACAAATAGATTAATTTTGTAAATTTTATTCGGCAAATATATCTATAGCTATTGAATTTATGTCAAGAAAAGGAATAATATGCATTATTTTTTTTTCTAGTATCATGATAAATCTTGTAAACAAAAAAAGTCTTATGCTTAAGGACACAAAATAATGAGAGATTCACAAACTATAAATATAATAATTATTTTTCATTTTCATGTATTATAAAAAAGTAATTATTGTTTTTTTCATCACCTAAGAGCAAGTTTTAATTTAGTTTAGTTTTATTCTCGTCCCATTGTAAAGTAACACAAGGTTCTTTTGGAACAGTCTTCGTAATTTTGAACCCCTGTCAGATGACGAGGACGACATCTGAGCAGGAACCCCCCCCCCTCAACACCAGCTGGGGGACGCTAGGCCTCGATTTAGTATGCCGATCCTCTCATTTTTCTTTGTCTGGTTTGGCCATTTCGAAACTATTCCGTATTCTCAAAAAGATGTTATCCTTCAAATATGTTTTACCATGTACGGTCCTTCCTGGTTTCTCTCAGACTTGCAGCTTATTTTAGTAGTCAATGAAGCATAAAAAACAAACGAACGTCGAAAGAGAACCAGTACTACGTAGAGGAACTGGTGCAAGAATCAAGGTTATTTGGGTGAGTTTTTTTTTAAACAGAATATTTCTTTAGAAGTCCGAGAGGAAATGACCTTGAAAAATCAATTCAAATAATGGCCACTCCACAACTGTAGTTCGTTATCTCAATTTACAAATTTTTATCGATAGTTTATTTGATTTACAATAATATAGGGTTAGTATTGTTCATATTTATATTTCTACTACTTTTTTT
>JAOUZG010000678.1:5006963-5016970 GCA_026289955.1 Argiope argentata | reverse complement strand
ATATATATATATATATATATAAAGTTTATTATTTAAATGTACTTAATTTTTTAATTTAATTAATTTAAATAGAGTGTTCGCAGTTTGCAATGAAAATTGAAATCAACAAGAAGTATCTTAATTGGTAAAATGCAAGGATTTTAGTATTTTTTAACGTTAAGTTGGAGAACAGCGGGCTCAATTTTTGCGAAAATCAATAATTTTTTGATAAATTATTTATACCAATTGTAATTATTTAATAAAAAGTAACTAAAATAAAATTTTTCTTTGTTGTCCTAAGTAGAAATTGACTTAATTTTTTTTACATTACTGGTTTTTATTCAAAATTTATATATCTGTGTTTGAGGTAGAACCAACAATGTCAAAGGGGAGATTTTCTGGTTATTTTTCTATTCCTATGTGTATTATAATTATAACTATGTTGTGTGCCCCCCAAAGATCATTTACAAACATTAAAAGTACATTAGGCAAGTAAAAAAATAATTTTTACAATAGAACAAAGGATTACAAATGAAAAGATGATCTCTGTAAAAATAACTTATTTTTATGTATAAAAGATAATAAGGTATATACGTATTATCCTGTCGACCAATTTTGCCAAATCAAAAAACAGTCGCCAATAGGTCGGTTACGTACCAACATTGATTTGTAACATATTCAAAAACATTAAATAATTTTGGCCACCAAAATGAAATTTGGCGCGGTTCGCGCGTTGTTGGTGAATCGACGGGATAATAGTATGTACTGATAATAATATTATAAATTAGATTTAATAAATATTTTTATGAAATGTTCATTCATTAATGTGTAAAAAGTACCATCCAAAGGACAAATCATTTCAAAAGTGAACACAGATTTTGAACTGTTTCACTGGCATTTTTCATACCTTTTTTGCGTACTTTATCTTGTGTGTTTATAAATTTTCTTCATTTCATCGAAAATAATCACTGTTTGTGTTGCTATATTCTTTTGCAAAAGGGCTTTTTTTATAGTCTTTAAAGTGAGTAACATATCTTTCGAAACACTCTGAATAAGACAAAAATTAGAAGGAATCGATAAAAGGTATCTGATATATTTGACATTATATCATAAGTCTTCAATTGATTTCCTGTGATGCATCAATAGGAAGGGGTTCACAATTCATTCTCATTTCTCTTCGCTGGAGACTTATCCAAAAGAATATCAGTATATATAATAGTTCATTGTCATCTGTAATGTTTGACAGAATTTCAAAATATCCTAACATATTCGAAATCTAAATTTCTGTTTTGACCCCTAGCAATTTGAACAGGTTTGTTTTTTATGTGTTGTTTTTAAAACTAAGCATAAATTGGAAGATTTTTAGCATCTCATTTTATTTATATTTTTTCTGTTGGGGATCATAGGAAGGAATAATGGGTTGAGATTGCCGATTTATAATATTCTTTCTTCTGTTGGGGGTTATTGCTAATACTTTCTTTCGGAATTTTTAAATTTTAAAATTTCCCATTTCATTTTTTTTTTCTATTGGGGGATTAATATTGGTTCCGAATCGACTTGAATGATTATTTTTGATTTAAGTACATTTTGGATAGATGTAGACTACTTTATGGACGTAGGAGCATTATTGATATAGAAGATTCTATTAAAAGTAAATGAAGCTGCAAATGTTATGATATATTTTTACATCTAAATGCAATGATAATAATTTTCTTTTATTTCTTAAGCACTCTATCAACATGCATTAGATTTTCTACTATAATAATATGTATGAGATATTATTTACAGGATTATAGACGGTTAGCTGGTCACATCTTCTAGTACATTCATGAAATCTCTATTACATAAATAATCTAAAAGTGTGGGAGAGAACACCTCTTTTCATTTTTATATAATGAAATAAACCTCATTTTTTAAATTTGTAAATTATGTAGCCACTAAAAGAAAAAAAAATCCGAGATTAATTATCTCAAAAGTAAATAGGATTAACCCTTTCTTTCCTCCCAGTGAGATTCGCCACCGTGGTATTTTAAGTTTTTAATTTTCATTTCTTTTCAAACCTGATGGTGGCATTTGATACGACTTTCTGGTTCCTATATCCGGGGTGAAAATGAGATGAAATTAAATGTGGATGTTCTCTTAGTGATCCTGTTGTTGTTGTTACTTATGACACTTGCCATGGACAAGCCCCCTGATACTTATCAGCGGTTTAAGCCGAAAGGAGCGTCTCTTGTTTTTGAAAGCAGCGCCAACTAGGGCCAAGAGTACTACTTAGCTACACATTCAACACATTTGCTTGTACAACCCCTTTTTACAAGTGGGCACAGTCACTCATCTCACAGATAGCACACAGATGAACAACCACGCCCGATTCGGGATTCCCAGAACACGAGGAAGACGTGCTACCTCTGTGCCAGAAAGCTGACTGGTGATCTTTATCACTCATTTCTGTCATTTTTTTCTATTCCGCAATTTAAAAATTCAAGACCGAAAGGGTAAATGAATGATGAATGCAATCATTTCACAAGTCATAGTTACATGGTAAACGTCACTATGCATGACATCTAATATATAAAAGAATATTGCCCTGCTGTTAATTGCGGCGTTATAATTCAAGCAGTAAATGCAAGATGCGCAGTAAATTCCAAAACTTCATTGGTGCGAATACTTGGACGTGCGTTATAAAAACACGAAATGACCCTATTTCAAGAACGCATTTCAATGAACATGTGCAAAGTAAACAAAATTGCAAATTAGCTCTCTTCAAACTAAAGATAGTTAAAGTTTCTCAATAGTATTTCCTGTATTTGTAAGTGCAAAAAAAAAACATAAAATAAGCGACTGCATTTGCATCTGTAAAAAGATAAGCTATAATAAACGATCTTGGACTAGGATGACATTCTGGACATTTCCTTACTCTCGCAAAATGCATTTGACTTTTAACTCCTTTCTCCTTTTTTGGGTTATGAAGGAAAGGTATAAACAATAGATAAACGATCTTCACGTCTATTCATTTAAAATTACTTAAACGATGAAATTAGTTCAAATTCCTTGAACAATACTCTAATTTGTGCAAAGCAACGGTGATTACCATTTTTTAAAAACTATTTTGCCAGACACACAATAACTGTTATGAAATCTCTGAAAATTATTTTGTCTCCTCATCTGCGAAAAATAATTGGATCACCTGGAAATAAATAATTTTAGGCAAAGAAAGAAATTAGTATTTTTCATAGAGTTATTACTTAATTGAAGCAACTTTTTACCAATTACTAACACCGAATTTTCCAGCTATTATAGTTATTAATTCTTTTTTTCAAAAACTCGTCAGTATCTTATTACAAATTTCAAGACATGCAAGTTATTGAAAAGACGTTGTTTGTAATGATCACTTTGGGTAGACGCCAAAGTGATTATTTAATCCGAATGGTCATGCCTTGAGAACAGTAAAATTCTATAAGTATATAAGAAATGCAGAAAAAACAGACTACACAACATCATTCGTCTTAATTAGAATAGAAAAATCAATGCAATATAGAGTTTGGAAATATTAAAAATATCTATTCTTTGTTTTCTTAATAAGTTATTGAATAACAAGGATTCATTGTATAAAACGTTCATATGATAATATTCAACTAAGGATTCAGCATGGTCGTGAACTTATTTTGCTAAGGCTCGAAGGCATCCCAGAATTTGTTGGACTGATGGTGAACTCTCTTTACCACCTCTGTGAAAGAGTGGATCTAAGAAAAGTTAAAAATACAGCCATATATAGGGAATCCATAATCTTTTCTTTCATATCCGTGCTGCAACTAAATCAATTACACCATTGATGAAATAACTGATCAAAATATATTTTGAAATTTTCTATTTGCTCTTTTAATGTCAGGAACTTTTTTGTCTTTATTTGGTTCATTTTTATCATGTCAAAACATTATGTTGCTTTAGGGATGAGGTTTTTGGCGCCAACAAAAATCCGTAGGTGAAAGATAAAAAAATTATCTGCACGAGCATATCAAAACATACACTTTTAATAACGCGTTGCCATTGCATTTACAAAAGCTCTACTTTAAAAAAATAAGTTAACGACTACAGCGAATAAAACCTAGAAAAATGTTATTCTGAGAACGTCGTTATATGAGATGAAATAAATAGGATATGGGATATTTTTTTAAACAATCAATGCGAGACAAAGTTTTTTTTTATCATCGTTTGCAATACTAAAGAGACTCATTCGATGAAACGATTAAAATGAATAAAAATATAATTGAACTTTCACGAGCACGTGGTGCTTGGTCGTTCAAGAAATGATGCTCTGACATGATGCATTGAAATATGTATATCAGATTTCATTTTAATTTTTATATTAACAACTTGTTTCATTTCTTAGTGAGGATTTATAGAAGCAAATCTTTAACAAAAATTATATTCATCGGAATTGGTTAAACATGATTAATAAATAATTAACCATGATGAAGATTAATTAAGAATATTCATCTTAAATATACAATAAGGTTTGTTTTATTGAATAGTTATACTCTCTTTAAATTTTCTCTCTTTATTGGAGAAAGACAGTCATTTTGAAGTGTTTGACCTTCTTTAAAACCATTTAAACGATGGAAGGGAGTTTTAAATCCTGGAATCTCTAATCCCAGAGATTTGACTCTTCTGACAGTTCTCATACCCCTTTAGAATTCTTAAAAATCTGAAAATTCATTTAAATCAAAACTGGGTAAAGGAGGAGGTGTGATAAAGGCATTGTAGAATTTATGGTAAAATGTAATGACATTTGTAATATCAAAAATAATTCTTTTTTTTTGCATGAATATTTTGTTTCCGACTATTTTACTAATATACGAAATAAATATACTTTTAAATTATACAATTAAACTATATGATAAAAAATTGCCTGTTTTTAGCACATATTTCGCAAGTTTTGACTAAAGTTAAAGATAAAGGAAAACGCTCTTTATTTTTAAGCTCATGCCTTGAAAAATCTGAATTGTCTGCCTTAATTAGGTAAAATTCATTAACCTGGTTTAAGATAGTCATGCGATGCAAATTTAGTCTTAAAGTTGCAAATTTAGCAACTTCTCATTGACTTTTTCACCGCCAAAGCAATAGAAAATTTTACACTGGAGCGAATAACAAATTATATTTTCGAGTACATTCAATTCTAATAAGCTCATAAGTGTATGTGGCGCTAGCTTCATAAGCCAGATAACATCCACGATACCTAAGTCGACTTTTGTATTATGGTCATGTTACTCGGCTACTGGCCCTAGCGTCGCAGCTTCGTATCGCGACCTTCAATTGGTGCATGTATGTAGTTAAATATAAAAGAATTATATATATACACAAATTTAGCAAATGAATAACTATAACTAATTAATAATTTTTAACAATTCTTTTTAAAATATTAAGCGGAGAAATTTTTAATATCTCTTTTTATGTATTGCTAAGAACATTTATTGAAAAAAATATAAGGTTACTATAATGAAGAAATCTTCAAAAAATATTATTTAAAATTCAAGCTCTAAATAAGATTAGTAATTGAATATATTAATACATAGAAAAACCAGTTTCGTTATTCTTCACATTTAGCGGCCAAATTAGTTGCTCACCAATTAAAAAAAAAAGGTGTGTGTTTTCAGTTCACGTAAGAATCTTAGGGTGTAGAAAGATACGTTCCATAAAATATTTCCGTATATCCATTGGTTTTTGCTTTTTAAACTGTAACTTCTCAGCACGTAAGAATTTTAGGGTAAAGGAAGCTCTGTTGCATAAAATATTTCAGTATATCCATGAGGTTTTTGCTTTTTAAACTGTAACTTCTCAGCACGTAAGAATTTTAGGGTATAGGAAGTTATGTTACATAAAATATTTCATTATATCCATGTGGATTTTGCTTTTTAAACTGTAACTTCTCAGCTTTCATTATCAAAAACATTTTATAATTAGATACATTTATCAGACGCATAACTTTTTTTAAAAGTTAATGACTATGACAATAAGGGCATAAAAACATGCCAAGTCAAAGCAAAAATGAAAATGTCTAGCCATCTTAATTAAAATAGTTTTATTTGTGACAAAATATATATTTTTTTGTTCATTCTTGTCTCGAGTTTGAACTTCCTTATAATGTAATTAAACTTTATAAGTGATATGGAGGTTTCTGGTCCAAAAAACACGTAAGTAAGTGTGTATGTGTGTATGTATGTGTAATTACCGAAGTGAAAGTATTTTGACATTGCATACACTGAAGCTCTTTAGTGGAGTTAGAATAATCAGTTAAGAAACAATTTTACCAAGCCCCATCTCTAACAATGAATAATAATACATTCCTCTTTATTAGCAGAAACTTCTATCTTAGGAGGAGAATTCATATATTTCGGCGTCCTTAACAAGTTATTATATCTTACTCTTTCCAGCAGATCTTCTTTCTTGCAACAGGAATTATTTCCAAGCTGTTTTAAAGTCTAAAGATTATTCCTATTTACATTAAGGAAGATTAAGACGCTTAGGGAATAAATAAATTGAATTTAAAAAAACTTTTAAAAGTCCATTAATAAAACGATAAAAATATATATTTTAAATTTTAATTACTTTTTTTGTTTTTAATTATCTCATTCATTACTATTAATATTGTATTAACCTAAACTCCATTTTTCTCCAATTCTCTAAGAAAGAATACAACTCGTATGGAACCAAATTTTTATAGAATCAATTGATGAATAAATAATTAAATTCCTAACATACTAAAGTAGCGTATTCGCATAAGAATCACTCATTGGTACAAAATTTAAAAATTCTAATATATTAGGATATGGGTGAAATATTCAGGTTCAATATTCCCTTCTTACAAACAGAAAACAAATTAATGTAGATGAACATGTGTGAAAAAGTTCGTATATAAAGGACATTCAACCAGAATGTCCTTTATATATATATATATATATATTAAACAGAGGCGTGGCTGAAGACAGGAAGGGCACTTTGAATTTTTAACATGGTTTTATTGCATCATGGAGGTATGATTTATGTACAAGCAAAAGCGACTCGCATATCAAGACAGAACGACACAGAGCCGAAAGGAGAAAAATCTTATTAAAATTTTATCCCTGTGAATATATATTGTAAGATTTTGGTAGGAGTTTCCAACATGTGTCGAATTTAGACAAGGAAATTATAGGGATCTTTTGAAGTAATTTATTTAGATTAGCAGTTTTTATCCCTTCATTCGGCGTGTGAGCACCGTTGACGAAAGAAATTTTGCAGAGAAAAAAAGAGAGAAAAGAGAGAGAAATTTTTTTTCTTTTGCATTAATTAAATAGAAAAAGTGGAATGGGATCAAGAAATAAGAAAATATTTTAGAATGAATTTAATATGGGTTGAATTGTGCTAAAATTAGGAATTAAATTAAGTTTAAATTATATTTGAAAAAATCATTACATTCTCTCTCTCTCTCTCTCTCATACACACACACACACACACACACACACACACATAATGTGTGTGAGAGTAAAAAAATGTTTGATATTTTTTACGAAGGAAATTATATTTATAACTTTTGTTTTGTTTTGGCAACAGGTCTTGGTGACGGTTGGGGAGCTGCACCACCTATTGCAAATCCCTTGGAAAGTGCAATAAAAGAACTAGGTTCGCATCTCCTTCAAGTAAGTATGATTACCCAAAATCTAATAAGTTATATTTTTCACATGATGATTAATGATAAATTTTAAAAGTGTCATTTATTACTTATCTCATCCTATTTTATAACTGAAATTATTCATGATTATTCAGTATTTTACTAGCGAAACTAAAAACCCTGTTTCTTGTCTTTATTTTCCGCTTCTAATTAATCTTATATCATTTAGATTTATTATTATTTTCCTCTTTAATCAGTTATTGGCTTTATAGATTAAAGTTCCGAATGACTGATTAGTATGAACTATTTTAAGATTATCGATTCTATCCTCTGGTAGTAATTTTAGTTAATTTTTCAAAAACCGGCAGATCCATCTTTGATTTAGCAATCAATGTAGAGATTGCTGTCAAGTTTGCTGGATAATTTTTATCAAATGAATTCAAATTTGGACCATTTATATTTGAGAGTATTAAACCAAACTGAAATGCTAGCTCAGTTTGGTTTGAAGACTTTTTCCACCAAAGTAAGACTTTCTTTCTTTCTTCTTCGTTACTATTTAGATATTCGAAGAGTGTCTTCGCAAACAGAAGATATTACAGGCCGAGTCTTTTATCAAGTATCTTTAGTGCATGATGAACGGGTAAACTAAAACAGAAGATATTAGATCTTCTCTTGTTGAATTATAGAATTGCAGATAAAATTGTTGTTTGCATTATTATAAATTAAAATATATGATGGCAAATTTAAAGAATCATGAATTTCTCTTACGCTAGTTACTATGGGCAACTAGGTTGTTAGCCTACATTATTTATTTTTTTGTTGCTGTTAAACATGAATAAGTAGCATTTTACCTTTAAATGTCACGTTGTTATTGGATGCGACAGGAAAATAAAAACTCTGTATATTTCAAAATTAAAGTGGAAATTGGAAATCCTATTTCGGAGTTCATGTCCGAAAAAGCATTTCTTTTTTTAAAAAAATGCATAGCATTGACAAAAGTAGTCGATTGAATGTTATGATGGATGAATATGAATTTTATCATAGCATTAAAAACAATTGCAAATACCCATGATACTCATGTTTAATTTTTTTCAAATAGAGTATACACTGCCAAATAAACTGAAAATCAAATTTCCTACTTTGTTTAAACGGTACTTTTCCCTTAGCCGGACACCAAAGAATTTCCAATGAAATTGGCCGAATTGTACTTTATTTGGCAATTTTTCGCTAGTTTGACTACTAACGAAAAAGTACCGTTTAAAATATCACAGACAAATCCTTATTTTGCCAGTAGGATAACCCAGTAAAATGGTACTTGCTTATTAAACCATCCATCCTTATTGCCAAATTTGAAGGCGTCGCCAATGAGTTGCTAAACCACCAGTAATGACAAAAAACCGCCATTATTTAAAAAATTGTTTAAACTTTAACTGCCGTCCGCCATTTTGTTGGTTTCTTTGGCGTCGACGGTTTATCATCAAATTTGAATTCATCACCAATCAGTTGCTAAACCATTGGCGACCGTTGGCGTGGATGGTCTAATACGTAAGTACCGTAAAATTTATCTATTGGCCATTTTATCATTGTTACAGACTGTGTTTAAAATTTAAAGTTTACTAACGATAAAGAAAAAATTGTACGTAAATGCCATTAGAGGAGGCAATTTTTTTGAGAATGAATATGAATTAGACATTTATGATAATGAAATATCTTTTTTTGTGAAATAATGGTTTTAGAAGATACATTCATGAATTTCCTATAGCCATTGTATTTATGCATTTAATGACGATTCAGAATGCTTTTAAATAAGATTAAACTTTCTGTTTGACGGCTATTTCTTCATTTTTTTCACATCTTATTTCCTCTGACTTAATAAAATTTCTAATGACATGATGCGTAGTTAGTTCCATAAATTAGCGAAGCTTTTAATAATTAGAAATATAAACATATTTGTTTATAATTGACTGTTGTTATTTGACAAGAAGCAATTCAGGGGCACCTGTGTTGGCATTTTATATATAGAGAGAGGGAGTGAGAATTAACATTTTCAAACATATTTTTATAAATCCTGCAGCTGCTAAAGTTCACTGAGACATGTAATCAATTTGAGGAATGAGTTTAATTTCGGCACTTGCTTACATATGAACGATTATAAGGGAAACTAATTATGAATATTTAATCACAGTTGAATTTTTTCAAGAGTCTTTAATAGCGCCAAATTTGAATTAAAGAGATTTAAAGATATCTATGTTTTTTGTGACTTATAAATGAAAAATAAAGATTTATATAGTAACATTTCTTTGTACCTTTTTAATACTGTTACAAGCGGGCGGGCGGCACGAAAACTCGCCAAGGTTGGCCACGTTTGGCGAGGAGCCTC
>JAOUZG010000678.1:4969999-5006953 GCA_026289955.1 Argiope argentata | reverse complement strand
GTGTTTGCGTTTGCTGTTAACGCTGTGTTATTGAGCTCGCTGTGATTAACTGTTGCTGTGCTATACGATAGCTGTTTTGTAGTCCGTTTTTATCGTGCGTAAGACTTGAATTTACGCTGTAATTGACTGCTGAATTGTACTTATCTAAAATTTTTACTTTATCAATTATCCTGTAAATAACTGTAAATAGCTGTAAATAAATTTGTTTGTGCTGTCCTCATACAAAGTCCATTCAATCCGAACCCGCTAAGCATAAAAACGTAACAATACATTCTTTCAGGTAAAAACTATTTTTCTTTTGTTAAGAATTTTTCCCATGTGATCCTGGTTAAGAAATTCATCTAAAATAAAGCATGCAATCAGCATGAAATTTTATATCCCTGATATAATATATTTTTTGGACATTTAGAAATAGCCGTGCACTACTAAGTATCAAACGGGGTTTAAAGAAGTAGACAATATATAGTATAAAGACATCCCATACAGAACAGCTACTCATGCATTACATTCACATGCACAGCCAGAGCCTGACTAAGATAGGGGCATACGGGGCAATTGCCCCAGGTCCACATATCAGAGGAGAGTCCCTCCAAATTGATCAGAAAATTCATTCTATGTTTCCTTCTTTAATGAACTGTTTTTTAAATTTCTTTTCAAAGACAAAAAAGACAGAGAGGGGCCCCAAAGAAGCTTTGTTCAGTGTCCCCATTAGGTCTGAATCGGAACTCGAACCTAGGATGCCCAGATCACGGGGAAGACGTGCTATCCCTTTGCCAGGACGTAGACAGATATACTATTTGACTAACAATTTTTTTCTTTAAATTTAACTTCAAAAATGGTAAAATGATGCATTTAAAGCAGAGCAAAATCAATAATTGATGAATCTATAAAATTCATATTTTGAACTCAACCCTTTGAAATAAGAAAAAACTCGCCAATCATTCAAGTTTTGGTACAAAAAAAATGCAATTTTATTTTATTACAATCATTACTACAGTAGATAAATCTCGTGAAATAAATGATATTCATGTTTGAATAAACAAATTCCTCATTTTTATTTTATATATTCATAAACTTCAATGAAAGGAGGGTGAGGTGGGGGATTTATTTAATAAAAGCTGCAAACAATTCGTGAACTTTTAATTAGATTGTTTTTGAAGAACCAGTTACTAATGTTATCAAGAAACACGAAAAATATATATCAGAGAAATATATATATTCTAAGTCCTTTCGTCTTTGATCACCTAACAGCAAATGAGATAAATCCTATTGATGGAAATTCCGGAGAGAAAGTTTAAATCAAACTTCCAATTGTTTGAGACCATTTCTATAATTTCTCTTGGACTAAATGACGCTTATCCATCGTTCCATTAATGAAACCTTTTAGGCAACATGTTTCAATTCCACTCTTTCAGAAAACGCATTTTTCTTCAAACGATTTCCATTTATCTCCGCTGCATAAATGACACTCTCGCTAGTTAAATCCGAGAACTGAACTGTAACCGTACGCTATCGAATCCGGCGTGATTAGCGGGCCGCCACCTGCTCGCAGATACTTTTATGTGGACAGTGTCGTGCAAATGGGCTCTGCAGATAAAGAATTCTTTTCGGCGGAACATTCATTACGATGGAAAGAACGATTTATACGCGTCGGGCAAGATCAACACTTCCGATCGTACATCACAAAGGGCATTTACATAATTCCGACACCGTCCCTCGAGTGCTGTGGCCCGCCATAAAACCGGAAGCGATAATCCGTCATCGACAGACGATCGTGCTTCCGCATGAGAAGACGCCATTTTCCGGGCCGAGTTGTAGATCGGCTGAGGATTTCCAAGTCCGTTTTCACAATCCTCTTTTTCGCTTATCGGGCCGAGTGGGGAGCCATTACGAGAGCGAGAGAGAGAAATGAAAGAGTTAGGCCCCGATTGTTTGTGGGTCCGTATGTGGAATTCCCGGTTTGATTCATGGAAAAGACACTTTTATGGTGTTTTGTTTTTTATGGATGGATGGCGAAGTTTGGGTCGCGTTTGTCCAAGTGCTGACTGACTGGTAGTTTTTCTTTCAATTGCCGAGTGTTATTTGTTCTTTTTCAGAGAGCCGTTTGAATGATGATGTATGGGAGCTATTGTATGATGTACGAGCACTAAAAAATGGTCGTATATTTTAGAACGGGAATTCTTTATTTCGGATGTTGAGAGATGAGTAAAAGACGATTTTCTATTTTTCGGCTGAAAAGAACTATTAGTACATGAATAATGTAATGAATATTTCATGATGGCGAATTCATTTTGTGAAGTGAATTGGGGAAGCAATTTAAATTGCAAAACTGATTTTATATTTTTTGATTATTGATGTTAATTTTTTCCTTCTTCTCTTTCATTCAAAATAAGAAAAAATGATCACAGAAAAGTGTTTTTAATAGCTAAGCCAATGATCGAATAAAAATGCTTACCATTCAAGAATGAAAGACAAATATAATAAACATAAAATCTCTGTAAAAGGAATTAGGAAATTTTTATCGATCTTTCATTGTTGTTTTTTCACAATTATTAACAGTGTTCATCATTCTGCACTTCCAAATGATCCATTGATTACATCCTCAGTTATTGTTTTTAAGAGCCCTTAACGGCGTAGTATTTGATTTCTTTGATTCTGAGCATCTCTGTTTTTTTACCCTAGATCCCAATCAATATTGAATAAAAAGTTTTCATAACTAAAAGAGTTGGCTTATCAGCTCCGGTTATATTAGTAACATTTCCTTCTTAATTAAAAAATATTTTCAGATATACTTTTTATCTTTAGGCATATATAATGCCTTATAGAAATATATAATGTAAAGCATTTAAATTATTTGTTGAGAGCAGATAGCAAAGTTGTGGCCAAAATCTTGGAGAAAACAGGTTGCATTTTTAAGTTCGTTTTATTCCACCATGGGAAGCAGGCGTTGTTTACAAGCTGAAGGTCAAGGCGCGTCCGCTGTCAGCACGGCAGAAAAGCAGAAGCGTAAAGAAGGGCGGGATAACATTATCCCTGGACTTAACTAGCAAGTTTTTGACAGGGAAAATATTTTTTCACAGTGCTTATAGAATCAGATTTCGATGGGGATTTCATCAATATATGTCTAACAGGCAAGGGAAATACAGGGATCTTGTTAAAGGAATGTGCTTGACTGGACAGTTTTCATCTCTCACACTTAGCGTGAGAATCTGTGGCTTTTAACTGTTTCAGCAATTTTACTAAGCTTCTGTTGAATTAATTAACAAGAACGAGTGGAATAGATCGGGAAATAAGAGTATATTTTCGAATGATAATAATAAGGGCTAAATTAAGAAAGGTTTTGGAAATTAATTAGGATTAAAATTAAGAGTTTAAAATACCATTATAAATAATTTTAAAAAGGGCCTTTGTTTGAATCTGTACAATCCAAAATTTTATCGTATGCCAAATTTTCTAGATCTAAGTCCAACGGTCTACCCAGTATAGCATTTAAATAATTTTTTTTCCTTACGAATTCTGTATTTCGCACATCACAATATAAAGATATAAATATTATTATGACAGAATTACACATGCAGGAAATATTAATTAGAGAAAAACTTTTGAGCTGATCACTCTCAAGCTAAAGGCAGTTTTTAAAGGACAAAATGTTTAAATGACTTATTGAAAAAGTGTATAAACCTAGATAAAAATAAGACTAGTTTTCTAGTGATTTTTATTCCGCCGTTAGAGATTTTAAGATTAAAAATAGTTATGTATGTTAAGAGAAAACAAATTCTAAAGGATTTGCGTCAGAGCTTTTGTCAGAAGAAGGCACAATGCTTTTTATGCCGACTAATAAATGTTAACAACTTAGTGATAATATTGCTGCTGTGTTCATATAACCATCAGAAAATCACTTGAATTGGACTTTAAATTGAATAAAGGGTCTTTATTCAATTCCATGTACTTTCTTCACTCGACTGTAAAAGTCTCTTCATTATTATCATTTGCCATTAAAATTTTTGCAACCATGAGCCATTTTACTCCTGACATACAAATCCTGCCAAAGAAATTCCAGTGTTCTACCTCTTGGAATAAAGCTATATATATATATATATATATATATATATATATATATATATATATATATATATATAAAGTTTAGTTTTATGAAAGCTAAATGGTAATAAATAATTTTGTTTATGCCGAAATATTTGTTGTTGTTAACTTTCTACTTGTAAATAAATAACTTTCCGTTCTTCCATTCATTTTATAGCGTGCGTTGAATAACAAGGAGATATAAATGTGCTTGATATAAATGTTGATATAAATGTGCTTGTGATCAACAAAGGCCATTAGAACCACATCCTACAAGCTTATTTGGCTTTCTTTTTGATATATTTGCTTTTTAACTTTTTTTACTCATGATTTTCAAGGAATTACATTTCTTTATCTTAAAAAAAGCATTTCTATTGTTTAATTGAGTGAGAGGAAATGATAAGAATATATTTTCGAAGATTTAATTATATTTTCTTTCATTTGGTCTTTAACCATTTTGCGATTGATAGATCAATTTTCATCTCATTTCAAATATTTTCTTTTTTCCAGACCCTTGATGGTTTTGTCTTCGTCGTCGCGCCTGATGGGAAAATAATGTACATTTCAGAAACTGCTTCCGTCCATCTGGGCCTATCACAAGTAAGTCTAACTATTCAACAAATCAGGGTTTTTTCCTAATAATTTAAAAAATAATATAATTTTTTGGATGCGTTTGTGCTGTAATGGCCAAAAAGTATTTTAAAAAGTGAGATTAATCTCCCTAAAACTTTTTCCACACACTCTTATAAAATTGCTTACTCAGAGAATACCTTGAATGGTGTTAATGTACAATAATTTTATTAATAACTAGGGCCAGGATAGCCTGGTTAATAGAGCGTTAGACTCATACTCCTTAGGTTGCGAGTTCGAAACTCACCGGGGAAAAGACTTCCCGAGTGTGTGACGGCTGGCGCTCGTTAAATCTGTTAGCGGTCGCAAAGTCCTCCATGTCGCAAGTAATATCACTGAGGGGTACTGGGTCAGAGGTGATCATTCTCTGTTCCAGGTCTAACTTACGATCTGAGATGAATGAATGAATTTGCATGAATGAAGTTCGCCCCCAGAAAGGTCTGTGACGTGTGTGTAGCTAAGTCGTACTCTTAGCCCTAGATGGCGCTACTTGTAAAACAAGAGACGCGCATCTCCGACTTAAAATCTGCTGATGCATCACAGGGGTTTGTCCATGGCAAGTGCCATAAGTAACCACAACAAGATTAATAACGAAATTTTAACTTAAATGCGTGAATTTAGAATTTTTACTGAAGATATGAAATGGTTTTTGGCAAGTTTTTTGGCGATTAACCCCTGGCGAGTGGTTAAGAGTATTTGAAAATTAAATTTAAGGTTAGACGCATTTTCCCTAACAGATTAAAATAAAAAAATAAAAAAACTTGGAAAATCCAAGATTTCTTTTATTAGTAACTTTTTTTGAAATATTTTTCCAACCCATCTTGTACTTAGTTAGCTTACGAATGAAATTTAATTTCTTTCCATTCATTAATCATAGCTGCAGATGCCTCCAAATAAAGAAGTGTATGGCCTCTCTATACATTATAATTCATTTTTTGTTCCTTTCTGGCAATAAAAATGTTGTGAAAACTAAAAATTTTAGACTCAGAATTTATTTTAATTTTTATTGACATCCCCTCACAATAATCCACAGAATAACCATAGATTAAATTATTCTGGTGATTTAGGATATAGTTATCCCATAATTGGAATTAATTTATTTAGATATGTGAATTGAATCTAAATAAAACTCCGAGCAGGTTTTCTGGAAATATTATGGACATAAAACCTATTTTATATTAGATTTATACCCTTAAAAAACTTCAATTTCGTTAGTTTTGTAATTCTTTATTCTATCAATAACATTTTAGCAATAAGTAACTTACACTGCGTAGTAATGATCAGTAAGTTTCCCATTTAATATTTATAAAGAGAGTTTATTCTAATTTTAGATCATTTGCTAATTTTTTAACACTTAGAGATAGACATATGCTTTCAGATTGAAAAATATCTTGAATGACATAAATAATGATGCTTTTATAGTGTTTGAATCATTGAATGACTGTGTTAAAAAATTACAAAAAATCTTAAAATTTCAACATTTTAAAACAGTTTAGTAGTTGACGTCTTATTAATTTCTGGGTTATTGTGTTTATAGATAGGGAAACATAATGCTGAATTTAAAGAATAAATATCCTGAAAATCAATTTTTTGAAAGTTGCTTCAAAATGGATTCAATTTTTAAGGGGGGGGGGAATGCTGAGGTTAGTCTAAAACCTTGGAGTCCAATCTTTTGAAGATGTTTTCTTTTCTAATCTTAGTATAACAGAAATTAAAAACACTGCGAACGGAGAATTAGTTTCAGGGTATTTTCCAGTTAGTCAGGCACCAACGAAAAATCGCCAAATGATGTTGAATTCTGCCAGATTTCTTATAAAGATTTTAAGCAGAAAATCGTTAAATGATAATGAACTCTGCCAAATTTCTTACAGCGATTTTAAGCGGAAAATCACCAAATGATGTTGAATTCCGCCAAATTTCTTAGAATGATTTTAAGCGGAAAATCGCAAAATGATGTAGAATTCTGCCAAATTTCTTACAGCGATTTTAAGCGAAAAATCGCCAAATTATGTTGAATTCCATCAAATTTCTTCGGCCATTTTTCCCTGGCGCCCACTAACGGAAAAGTACCAGTTTCAGTCTCTATGATGATTTTTCTTTCAACCACTAAATCTTCATGTTTTACGAGTTGCAAAAATGCTTTATGAATTTTTTTTTATTAAAACACATTGATCATTCCATGCACTGTCTATTTTGTGAATACGTAAAGAAAATAGAGATGAAAGGATCAGTAAGAAAGAAATAATAAATTGAGTTCAATAAGAAATAAAATTCGCTTAAACTTTCAAAGAAACGTAGTTTTTTTTAATGAATACACATATTCATTCTATTTTTACAGAGATCCAAGTGTAAAAACTCCAGAATCTGTGACAATAACAACAAATATATATAGGACTAAAGATGTTTCTTTCTTTATTATAAGGTCATGCCGGGTGAAAATTATGAAAAATAGAAGGAAAACTCTTTTTTTTCCTCTAAAGAAGTAGCGTAAGTAGTGAATGCGTAAGAAAGAGTCCGAGATATTTAAGAACCTTGACAGTTGTATTTTTCTAGTTTTTGTCTCAAATGGTTTGTCAACACGTGTTTTGAATAACACGTGTTGATAAAATGTCATTGTATTCTAAAAAATACGATGACTTCATTTCAGTTATCACGAGAACAATGTAAAATTTTGAATGTCAAGTATAAAAAGTGAACAGCCTGGGAAAAAATTATTTCAGTAATGAAGAAGGAACTGCGAAAGGAAGCAATATAACACATTTGAAAAAAATATTTTATATCATATTGGTTTTAGTTACTGATGAAAGAAAGAAAATTATTTTTGTGACAATTCTGTATTTCTAAGCCTTAAATTTCTTCTGGTGAATTAATAAGGCTTTAATTCCAACACAAAATAATTCCATATTTTATTCGAAGTATATATTTAAGTTTAAAATTTTATTTATTTGCACCATTTTTGCATGCTTTTATTTATTAGTTCCAAAAAGGATACTCTTTTTCTAGCCTCAACTACACAATCACAGAGCACGTTGTATTGAAGATTTCCACAAAGATATGATATTTATAGCTTGTAGACAAAGTTATTTCGTCAACGTATTAGTTACTCTGTCAAATACTTTTTATCAGTATTTTTAATAATTCTTAAAATCTATTCAAAATTACTTTTCTCCATACGAGTTTGCCATATTCGTTTTCAATTACTTAATATTAATGTTCTTCCAAAAATAACTTTGAAAGGTATAACCAAAATAACCAAAAATAACAAACTAAACGAACGGATTCATTTTAAAATTGAATCATTTTTTTCTATTGACTTATACTATAGTAGCTATAAAAGTGTTATAGTACTTTTAATTTCCAAACTATAGTTTGTCGACTTCGACTTTAATTATATTCTTGACATTGTAACCTAAATAAATGTTTTTTTAATATTTTTACTTGACAGAATGGAAATACTATATATAAATACAATAACTGAAATTGAAAATAATAATCTTCTTCGGGTTAGTCGAGATGACAAATGAATTCAATTATTAAAATTACTAATAATTTACTTAAAAATGAGTTGTATCACCGTAACTTAATAAAAATTTTATAAATATATATATAGTTATTTTTAATGAAATGAAATGGCAAGAACTTTTAGAATATTTCAAAATATAAGTTTTAATATTTCATTTTTCATGCATTAATTGAAGAAATTGAGTATATTTTGGAAAAGAATATTTTCCCTTTGATGAATTTTATTTAGAATTCAAACATATATACAATTTTACTATAAAGTCAACTGCCCATCCATCTCGTTAACAGCATTTCTGAATTATTTTCCTTTATATGTATAGACAAACACATTAATTAGCTTTTAAAATTTCAAAATTAACTTTTTTTTTTCAACTTTAAATGCTTCTTAAGATTAATATTCATAAAATACGCGAAATAATAGTACATTCCGAATCGTTGCTTCTTGTATTAGAAATAAAGAGATGAGAAACACATCAACGAAGGTTATCTTCTCCTATTTGACTTACAGTTTATCACGAAATATTTTAATCCGGATATTTCCTCAGCAACGGTGCTCACAGTTGCTTCGAGAAGGAAAAAATCGCGCTCTTTTTTCCCCTAATCTAAGTAGAGTACAGGCTGAAACCTTCAACATTCTTCCTTCTTCTGCATTCGGTAATGAGTTACTGACGACTTCTTTTCCCTTTGCTGTCTTCACTTTGAAAAGGAAAACAGATGATCTAGAATGACGAAAAATAGCTAATGATATATTTCAGCCATTTTAGCAAATTAAATGTTTAAATGATAGAAATTGATTGATGATAAGTTTGTACAGTCTGCCAAAAAATATCCAAAAGCCGTTCATTATTTTAAAGTTAATTATCAAACTATAAAATTGCAAATATCTGAAGGGGGAAAATTTATATTCATTAAGAGTATAAAATGTTTTTTTTAATTCAAAGGGTAAACTTCATATTGAGATTTATACAATTTTTTTCAAAAAGCAATCCCCAATTTCAAATAAACATCGATAATTTTTCGAATTAAAATAACTCGAATGCACTCAACATGCTATAATTTTAACCGACAGTTGATTAGTTACGAGCAATTGAAATTCTAAAACATTTATTGTTAAACGAGAGTCCCTTTTTTAAATTATACTTCAAAATATAATAAATATATTTCCTTTATTCTTGTTTTACAATTTTAGATCAATGTATTTAATAAATGAGACAAAAATATGCATTTTTGTGAACATGAAAGTATATTTTATAATTTTATTAATATTTTCATTCATATATTAAAATTTTTGAATATAAATATGAAAAAGATATTGGAAGATGTTATAAAGATATTATATTAATGGAAGAAACGAAACTCAGAACCTGAATGTTTCAAAATATTTCTATTCCTATCAAGTAGTTTTTAAGAATATGTTTTAATAATAAAAGTTTTCAGAATAGCGTAATTTTCTTTCTTTTTTTCCTGGAAAAAAAATCTTAACTTACAAAAAGATTTGTGAGAAAAGGAAAAACAGCAAAATCTATATATCAAAGAGATTCTGATCTACTTATATTTTAAACAGCAAGTGATATAAAAAAATTTTAAAAAATCAATTCCTACCTAGGTTAATAAAGAATTTTTTTTATTTTTGTTACTTTATATTAAATAATTAAAATTAATATAAATATGTATATAAATAGGACTGAATCACAATATTAAGAGGCAAAATAGAAAGCGAATTTTCTGCAATTTTCTTTCTATATAGGGTGTTCGAACGAGGAGCCCAACAGATGCGAATGCAACACCCTACCAACCATGCTATCCAGGCCTAACAATTGCAGTTACTATAAATAATTGTTTAAAAAGTTTTAATTCGTATTGAATTTGTCTACGGCAATGGAGGATTCAAAGCCAATTGTAGCAACGCAAAATCCATGAATTTTCTACATCTGTTGGGGATAACGCAATACGGATTAGAAAGATTTAATTTTCTTTATTCTGTCTTATTTAATTTCGGAAATATTTCAAAATGAATCTGAAAAATCGATTAAATAGCAATGCTTAGTTTTAAATGCATCAAATATTATGAAAATGAGCAGAATCGTTTAAAATAATCGGCCGAAAATATGTTAAGTCTAACCCCATTGACGTGGGGGAAAACAAACTGAATTCCTTACTTATTTGGTGGCAGAAAAATGAAGAATTTTGGTAAGATAGTTAGTTTTTAATTAAATAATAAAAAATTAATGAATTAATATTTGAAAAAAAACTACATTAACATCATATATCATCCACTACAATTTTAAAAAATTCACTTGAACTTGATTGGAAGAATAGAAAGTATTCTATTCACGATTGAAAATTTGAACAAGAGATATATATAGAGGGAATGTGAGCTAATAGTAGGAACTGAAAAATAGAAAATAATGGCAAGCATTTTTATGCACTCTTTTTGAAAATTAAAAAAATGACAGCAAACCAAAGTTCTTAATGTATATTTGAATGATGGCATCTCATAATAGTTTGGTTTAATGAGCATTTACGAATGTCACAACGTTATGTCAACATAACAAACACATTACCAAAATATGTCTACAGACTTCATTTATAATTATTGGCATACAATGCGAATACAAAATCTCACCTGACTAGCAAAATTTTTTAAGAAAAAAAAACAACTATAAGATCTTGTATATTATTTATTTTAGCAAATATTAAATTTCCATGATTATTTGCAATAAGACCAGTTATCGTAGCAAATTCTAACGTTAGTTTTCTTTACAACTAAGAAAATTTTTAGATGATATTCTAGTTATCTTCACTTTTTGTTCATTATGCGTTCTATTACATTAGATGAAGCATTTATTTTCCTAGTTTTCACTAAATCGGTCCCATGAACTGGTATGATAAAATGTTCGATCTCCATCAAAAGAAATGGCCGATTTGATTTCATGGAGCTACGAAAAGAGTTAATTAAGTGTTTTCTATAAGCAGTACCATCTATCTAACTGAAATAATTAAATAAAACAATGAACAGTACTTCACCTTCAATCATTAAAAAACTTCAATCATTTTTACTTCATATGAAAACTCATGGATCAATAATAAATTATCAATAGTCAAAGTTTCCTGACTCTCTACCTTCTGTTAGTAGAAATTTTAAAGACACAATTTCACTACGCATCCCCTAACAAAAATGCGATGGAAACTCCACCATTGCAGCACTCATCAATGTCTCCTCCATTTGGAAGCTCTTATATGGATACACCATCGATGGTCGCATACCCCCTTCTGCTTTTACCTGCAGAGGTAAAACAAAATAGAATCTTGATATCGGCTTCAGTATAAATAACAGACGATTCCATATTACTTTTTGGGCACATAGCAAATCAGTCAGAAGACTTTGTTTACTGTATAGGTACAATTTAAAATAGTGTATTTATTATCTTGTCAGAACATGATATTGATTTGGGAATTAGGTTTTGCGGCTTCAACAAAAATCCGTAGGCGAAAAATAAAAATGTTGTCTGCACGAGCATCTTAAAAAATCAGCTTTTATTAACATGATTAGATCCCACTTACAAAAGCTCTGATTAAAAAAATAAGTTAATTAACCTATAAATGTCCTTCTGAGCACGTGATTATATGAAATGAAATAAATAGGAAATAGGATATTTTTTTAAAACAATCAATGCGAGACAAAGATTTTTCGGATCGATGGCAATACTAAAGAGATTCATTCAATGAAACGATTAAAATGGATGAGAATATAATTCAGCTTGGACGAGCACGTGGTGCTTGGCCGTTCAAGAAATGTTCTGACACGATACATTGAAATATTCACAGCAGATTTCATTTTAATCTTTTTATTTAGAGTTGATACTATTAAGTCAATATTAACAAATGAACGTTATTAATATGGAAGACTAAGATCTGGTTGCCGAAGGTTAACCGTTTTATTCTTTTTATTCAGAGCTAATATTTACTTTTCATTTCTCCGTCTATTCTAAATATCAAAAATAGAACAATGAAATTATTAAAAAGCTATATTGTCATCTCCTCCGGTTATTTAGTTTCAACGTTTTGAAATGAAGAAAAAAAATAGAAATGTATTGTTATTACAGGTTGTTATTACAGATCTTTTAAATATAGATCTGTATTGTTTATTACAGGTTGAGTTGACGGGCAACAGCATCTACGAATACATCGACCCAACCGACCACGACGAGATGGCCGCTGTCCTGTCTCTGCAACCGCCCCCCTTGCACCACCAGATTCCTGTACCACAGGGTGGTCAGTACGTCTCAGCTCCTCTCTGTCCTTAACAACACTTTTCTTTGCACTACGACTACCAAGTGAACTGCTATTTCTCCTTCTCCTTCTTCTGAAAGAACTAGTTCATGGATGAAAACTCATTCAATTAATATTCCTCTAATCCAAATCTTGTCTCTCTTTCTGCTTTTCTATCTTTATTGTTGCTCTCTGTGTCCAAAAATTTGGAGTATATTTCGATACAATTTTTGACCAAACTTGTGTACACATTCATAGGTAATTGTAATATCAGTTAAGTGACGTTTACTTATGGTAATATAATTTATAATATTGTAGCATCAGCCTTATAAGCCAGATAATATCCTTCGAGCTTAAGGGTCCCTTTTGCTCGATCGGTATGATACTCGGCTACAGGCCCAAACGTCGCAGGTTCGTACCGCGACCTTCACAAGCTACAATATAAAATTATTTCAGCTGAAATAGGGTTTGGGATTTATCTAAGCTAATTATTTTAATAATTCTGCATGAAGAAGTTTTTTTAAAAAAAAATAATAATATGAAGAATTTTATTGCATCGATTTCTTCGTTATTATTCCTTCGTTGCATACTACTTTTAAAATTTATCTGGTGTTATTGTGTTGTAAGCAAAATATCTTGTAATTATTCGTAACCATCTGTTATTTAAAAGTTACAAATAGATAATAACTAGATTACTTGATTCTAAAATGTTTTTTTTTCATCTATAAATTTTTAATACTATTAAAATATAATAATAAAATATACTTTTTAATAATATTAAAATATAAGTCACATTTTCGGATAGTATAAAAATTTCTTTTAAAAACAGTTTTGAATTTCTGAGCATTTCAGGTTAATTTTACGCAACTTAGGGTTCTCCTAATTTTATATATGTACATACGTCTGAGAATGATGCAAGATCTTAAGCTTAAAACATTGAGTAAAATCAATCTTCTCCTCAGAATTTCATTATATACTATTTTTCGCAATACATTCTGAAAGTAATATCGATATTATATTAAAAAAGTAAAGGTAAATGACAACCTACTTGAAAGTTTTTTCTGCAGGACTTGTCACTACATTTAAATACTAATTCTAGATGATTGAATGAAATATTCAAAGGGACTCAAAATCTCATCAAGATATTTGTATATTGTTTCCATAAAAATTTTAATTATAAATTTTTTATGTCATGTTAGAACAACTATAAGTTCTGCTTTCTTCAAATCAGAGCTAAAAAAGATTGCTTAAGTTTTCTTCGAGAATAATCTCAATACTCCGCCTGCGAAGTTTTGATGCCAGAAAGTATTCATGCAGCAGTGTGGATAAATTTCTTTATCTTGCCTCTTTTTGCTTCTATTTCAGTGGAATTCGAACTGGAGAGGTCTTTTTTCGTCCGAATGAAATGTGTTCTCGCCAAGCGAAATGCCGGCCTTACGTCTGGGGGTTACAAAGTAAGTTAAAACTATATCTTTCTTTTCATACTATTCTAAAAGGATTCGTGATTTAATAGCAAAATCAACCTTCATTATTTCCATTTTTTTAGCGTTTTTTCTTATCGTACACGATTTATTCGAAAACTACACGAACTGATAGGAAAGGTGAGTTTAAAAAATTTGGAGCAAGTATAAAAAATGTTTATTAGAAAATATTAAAGATAGAAAAATAATAATTACCCAAAAATGAAAATGAAGTAACATTTTAATAAGTGCGGAGACATAATTTGCTTGATATTGTCCGATTGTTGAATATAAAAGTCATACTTTCCAACAGGAACATAATAGATATATTTTCCAACAGGAACATAATAGATATATTTTCCAACAGGAACATAATAGATATATTTTCAAACAGGAATATAAAACTCATATTTTCCAACAGGAGCATAACAATCATCTTTCCAACAGGAACGTAACAATCATCTTTCCAACAGGAACGTAACAGTCATATTTTTCAAACAAGAGCATAACAGCCATATTTTCCTACAGGAACATAATAGTCATATTTTTCAAGAGGAGCGTAACAATCATACTTTCCAACAAGAACTTAAGTCATATTTTCCCAACAGGAACATAACAGCCCAATTTTCCTACAGGAACATAATAGTCATAAATTCATTACATTTTTCACTGTATTAAACACTATTTCCTATGATATCACGGAATATGAGATACAAAAATATTGCTTGCTAGTGGTTTTTCATCCAATAACTCAGGTCATTAATGAAGAATCATATTTGTTACCAATTATTTCAACTAATGTTTTATCATATGTAGCATACAAACCCTACAATTACAAAACCATATTTTTTAAACATATTTTTTAATCAGAGCTTTTGTTAATGCAATGGCAACATTTTATTTTTCGCCTACGGATTAAAATGCTTATTTTTTTGCCTACGGATTTTTGTTGACGCCAGAAAACTTAATTCCCCAAACAATATCATGACCTGACATGATAATAACTGAATTAATCTTAAAACATTATAGTAGAAGAGATTCAGATCTTCTTTAATTTTTTTAAAAAAATATTGATAATTTTTGCATGTGACGATCATTGCGCAGTTAAAAAAATTACGATATGGAGCAATAAAGTTGTCAATCGCTGTCATAAACGGTCCACTTCTTTCTTCAAATGACTCAATATCGGTTGGAATATCTGACAGTTCCTGGGCCTTTGGTTTTTTTAAACAGTTCTTTAAATTTCCCGCAGCGAAAAATTGGTTTTACTTTTTCTTCTCTATCGTAGTTTCTGCCGTCGGTTGATGTTACAATATTATCTTATTCTTTATTCGTAGTTTCTCTCTCTCCCACATATGAAAATGCTTCACCACCAGTTGCTTTTCCACTTTGAGGAATTTCTTAAGCTTCACTGTCATTCGTTGGAATTTTTTTAAGCTGTTGATAACTCCTACCCGAATCTTTGCAGGTTGCCACTAGTTAAAGAAATTTTTAGCATTAGGTGAATTAAATAGAAAAACAATTAAGGTAAGACGAATGATAAATTTATGCTTTTCAAATCCTTACTCCACAAGAATTTTACCATCTTTTATTCGCCATCACATTATGAGACCAGTTTCTTCTCCGAACATGTCTTGTTTTAAAGAATATCAAATAGATACTGAAATTAAATTTCTCTAACAGCTATTTTCAAGAACATGAATGCTTTACAATTTTGAGCAAAAGAACTGCAATTCTTTTGAAAATAATTATTTACAGATTACAAATCTTCCTCGTGATGCTGACAAAGAGCAACTCATCTTTCCTAAGTACGATATTTTGTTTATTTTTAACTAAGTACATTTTATTGACTTAAAGGTTTATTGAACCTACATCCTATTTCCTTCTTTAAGCAAAAACAAACAGGAAAAGATATTATAAAACTCGTATGAAGATGAGAATATAAACTGATTTTAAGTGCAGAACCAATATTTTAAAATGAATACATTTTGTTATGAAAATTAAGATCATATAATACTTTGAACCATATGATCTTTCTTTCACATAACTTATGATAAGAACATAAGAAAACCATTATTTCAATTATAGTTTTATCTCAAAAGGCTATTTTCCTTAGATGGATTCACTTATAGTTTCGATAAAGACCTAAACGTTTTCCTGTTATTCATCGGATGAAACATCCTATTTTTTCTAAACTAGAGAAATATAAATATTTCCGAGTAAAATTGTAGCCAAAACTACTTATTCCATTCACCATTGCGGATTAAATATCTATCTAAATAAAAAAATGTCTCTTGTGTAGCATTAAATTACAGATGATAAGAAAGATATCAAACTAAATCTTATTAAGATAAAAAAAAACAATCGTAGAAAGATAAAAGTTCAAAAGTTGAAGGGAATTTTTTTTAACTCATCATTGAGGAAACTAAGAAATGAAATTGTTTCCTTGAATTTTGATTGATAGCAAGAAATAAATTCAAAAACAGATATTCGTTGACCGTTCCCAAGGTCTTTCAACAACAATTCTCTTTTATTTATTTATCTATTTTTGGACTCCGGAATTATAACTTTGTTTTACTTGCTTAAATATGAAACATAGAAAAGAATATATATACGAAAATAGATTTTCCAGAAACAGAAGGTCGTGATTAGAATTGGAGCTGGTTTCTGCAATGCGTTGGCTTTTTAATGATAGTTTTTCGGATTAGATCTATTTTGATCCAAAATGTTGTTTAGAGGCGGCGAAGGAATAAAAATAAAGTTCAGTTTTGAAACTAAGATGATAACGCATATTTCAGAAAGTTGCTTTCTGTTCACTATCACTATGATAATTTATATTAAAATATTCGGGAACTATCCATTCCATTGCTTTTCAATAGCAATGCTAGTAAAACTTTTTATTATTTACAAATAAAAATCTCCTTAAGCCTAATTGCCTCATCTAAAAGTTTAAATTCTTCACAAAAAATTTAGAAATGGGTTTTGCGATTTAACATCCCTCGTACTTTACAATATAATGAAAGATTACGAAAAATTATAATTATATGAATAATTTTTATATTTATGCCGACATAACTAATTTTATTCATAGAATTAAATTCCCTGCAATGAGTAAATGTCGATGCAATGAAATTGAATTTAAAGAAATTTGTGTTGGACATGGTTTTATTTGCAAAGCAAATCTATGCTTATTATTAAGATAAATATGTATGCGTCCTTGTGTTTCTCTGTATGTGCCTTCGTATATCTAATGTGTGTGGTTCGGCACTCTTCAGGCCAAACTGTTTGACATTTAGCTACCAGATTTGGCTCATGTATACTTTGGAAGGTAGAACTGTGCACCTTACAATGATCTGCCTGAAATTTTAATTAGAATATTAATTAATTAAAAAATGAAATGAATTTAGGAGTTTTTCTACGATATTGGTCGGATATATAATAACACAAAAATAAAACTTCACACAATTTCAATTAAAAAAATTGCTTGTTTAATGATAGCTCTATAATAACCAGGTAAATTCTTTCTGAATTTCAAAAATTAAAAATACTTTTATCTAATTTTCAATAATATCAGTTCTCTGAAATTTAAATCGATTCATTGTTTCATCAAATATGTAATCGTTGGATTTTCTTCCATTGTTCAAAGCTAAGGAGTAAAGATTCTATTTAATATCTGTGAAGTTTACAAGATTAAAGAAAAGAGATTTTTTAGTACTACCAAAGAAAGAAGAAAGAGAAACTGGAAAATTGCATTTTTAATGGTATTTTGTTGTCAAGAGAGTAGTTTTTATTATAAAAGTTAATGCAATTATAAACAGAACTTATGTAAGATTATTAAAATGACATGAATTTAATGTCTGAGGGTTTGACGGAATTGCCAATACAAGATTTTGTAAGTAATAAAATTTGGTTAAGAAAATTATTTTATAAAAAATTGGAGCGAAAGCAGACCAATGAGGCATTTAAAATGCCTTTTTTCTGGCAAATAAGAGGAAAGTAAATTAAAACGTACACGAGTACTCCTGTATCAAATGTGTCATGTAAATACATGTTTTCTGTCGATACTAAAATGCAGCAAATAGAATGTGCAATTTGAATAGTAAATTTCGAAATGTATACAATGGCAGTATATTGAATTTCATATATCTCGCTTGTATTCTTCTTGAATTGTCGTGTTCACGTACATGCAGATAAATAAACAATTTATCCATTGTCCATCCATCAAATAAAATTATATAGACTATTCTAATTATAATATGTCGAACTATATAATTTAATTCACTGTATTTTTGATTTGTTTTTAAATATAAAAGTATTTCGTTCAGAATTTGATAGAAATCTATGACTGTGATATAAAGACCATTAGCCAAATTATCAAGCATCTTACAAAAACATTTGCAAATGTTTCTGATTATCGCTTTTCCTTTGCATTTTCCTGATGATTCATTCAGGATATTTCCAAAGAAATACTAACCCCATTCAGCAATATGAAACCTTCCAATATAAAATAATGTCTTTAAAAATTGCTTAGAATCTGTTCAATTCCCTGTTTAAGGGTTTAAGAATTGAATTGAATTTATTAAAATATTGAACAGCTTTGAAATATGTAGCTTATAGCGATATTTTTGACAATGAGAGAACAAGAATGCTATTAGAAAGTAATGAAGAATACTATTAAAAATATGTTCGTTGCATAATACTTCTTTAATTATTTGAATTTAACAATTTTTTTAAAAAAACATTTTATTCCTGTGGTAGACGAAAGGAAACATAATGAATCAGCAAAATCATTTTATACATAAAAAAAATTCTTCTGTCCATCAGGTAATTCACTGCAGCGGGTATCTGAAGGTGCAAAGGTATACCATGGACACGTCGCCGTACGACAGCTGCTTCCAGAACATGGGTTTGGTGGCGGTCGGCCACTCCCTGCCCCCCAGCGCCATCACTGAGATCAAGATGTACTCCAACATGTTCATGTTCAGAGCCAATATGGACCTGAGACTCATCTTCTTGGACGCCAGGTGAGATTTGACATTCACGTTGTTTATAATTTCACTTATGATTCTTCTTCAAATTCATAGTAAATTATTTGAATTATTAAACTTTGAATGCAGATAATTATATAGTGAATATCTGTTCTACTATATAATTATCTACATAAGAAAACATAATACTTATTTCTGAATAAAACAGAAGACATTGCTTATGCATACTAATTCTAGCAGATATTCCTAGTTAGAACAAAGATTTAAAATAATTTAAATTTTTATTTTCATTTAACAATTATCAATAAGCGTGTTGGATATCTCCAAGTAAAATTAAGTTTCGGTAGACCACAGTATCTATAAATAATTTGTTGTTGCACTTGCCTATAGACAAACTCCCCGCTGATACAGCAGCAGATTTAAGCTGAAAGGTACGTCGCTTGTTTTTTGAAGTAGCGTCAATTAGGGCCAAGAGCACGACTTAGCTACACACGCACCGCATTTGCTTGCCCAGCCTCTTTTTACAAGAGGGCACATTCACACATTTCACAGATAGCACACAGAAGAACAACCCCGCCCAAACCAGGACTCGAACCCGTGACTTCCAGAACACGAGGAAGACGCGCTGTCAGAAAGCCGGCATAAATAATTTGTAGCTTAACATAAGGGAGGTATAATATTATCATGGTCATCGAGGGGTAAATGGTGAAAAGTTCAACAAGTTAGAAGACAAATAACGATTCTCTATTCCACCAGAAAACACCTACAGCAAAACACCGATGGATGAAATTCTTACAAGTTTATACAGGTTCTCCGACAGAATAAGAATCTTCAAGAAGAATCAGTGGATCTTGAATCCTAAACCAGAAATCGCCCTAATTCTTTATTTTTTAGAATTTTTTTAGCTGAACATTTTTGTAGCTAAAATAATTCAGTTCTTCGCCAAGTTATCCAATGATCGTCTTGATCGGGTATCCAATAGTATTCAGTACCGACAAAAATATCTATAAATCTCTCTTTCCTCTTATGAATCTAACTATGCCACAGAATGCCTACTCACTCTCTCATGGCCCATGAGAAAGCCAGAAAGAAGTCTCGAAGAAGAATGGTACAGGAGAGTTGCATCAAACACCCTTTCACGCTGCAAAATCCACTCCATAGTAAACCGTATTCATAAATACCAAGACCTCTACAAGACCTACAATAGCTGAGGCCAGAATTCACCTCGTGAAAATGAACCAAAATTATAACTTAAAAAATCCCTCAAAAGTGCAGATCTCATGATGGAAATCAAGACTCCGTAACCCAGATTGAAGCTACGTATTTCTGACTCTATAGTGATTGTTTATTTGCCATACTAATGTTCACAATTTAATTTGTCAATTTTCCCCCCTTTTCAGTTGGTAATCTAATTTCCCTGTAAGCTCAACCCATAGTCACCATTTGTTTCAGTATTCTTGTCCCCTCTATCCAGTTATAACTTCAGAAAAAAATTGAACGGATTCGTGTAAGATTTGACACCGATGGCATTCTCTCTGGAAATCCCTGAATGGGTTATCGCCTCTCTCTTTTTTTTTCTTTAACAAATTTTTCCTTTTCTTCTTCTTCTTTTTTTCCTTCTCTCTCTCCCATCTTGTGTTCATTCAACTGGTTAGATAACTTAGCGTTATAGGCACCGAGGGCATAGGATGGCGTTATGTTATGTTATGAATCTAACTGCATAGGAAAACAACATTACAGATTCGTAACACTAAATTATTGGAAACATAATATAAACGGCATTATCTCAAATCACATTTTTCTCGTAAAATTTAATCAAATGATTATAATTATTCAAACAGTTACGCATGATGAACATTCACATAAGCATGAATACGTGATAAACATTTTGAATTTAAGTAAATAACGAACTTTGATTGATTGGTTAATTATCTGTAGATTGTTTAATGCGATTAGGGATAATAACTAACTAAATTAAATTTTAGATCTTAATTTCTATTAATAGTTTCTGTGTGCATAAAAGATACAAAAAACATTTGAAATTATGATAAAAGCATCATTTTAAATGAAATGCCTTCTGAAATTGTTACAACAACATAATTATTTAAGCATTTAACTGTAAATAAGTAAATGCGAATTCCAATTTATTCTTTTATGTTTATAGGCTAATATATTGACTATAATTTGCGTTATGTAACATGTTTTGCATACTGGACAGCAGATTTTTAATTTTGAAACAACCAAATATCGCAAATAATAACTAAATCTTAGATAATAGATGCTCACAGAAAGGAGAAATGCAAAATTTTTAATAGAATTTTCATTAAAAATAAATGAAATTTTTTTAAATGTTTTTCAATAATCTTAATGTATATTGTTGAACAAGGAGCATTATTACATTGTTTTAAATTCATTAAAAAATGTTTTTCCCGATATCAATTTAATTAATAAACAATGTTTTCTCTAACTGCACGCACACACACACACATGCACACACATTATTGTTATTATTATTATAACGATTTATATGCATTTCTGATACGCACATTATTATTGATATATAATGGAAAGTAACGTTAAAAACGTTCAAAAGTGGAATATTATTGAATTTCAGAAATTAAAACATTTAAAAAAGTATTCACTGAACAACTTAAAAGATATTAAAATCGCAAATTCTGCGACTGTGTGTAAATTTATTAATGGTAACTGAAGAGAATCAATTCTAAACATCTGAGTTTATCAAAACTTCGACCTTGGATTCTAATTCGTCATTTCCGCCACGCTTCTGAACTCTTGCAAGATTCCTTAACCTGAAACAGGTTATTGACCGCAACAGGTTGATGGTAGATGGCATTCTTTTCCACGATGCACCTTTTGCACCTACTTGTAAATCGGTGAAGACGACTCGTGAGAGATGCCTGATCCGGCGTGAAACGAATTTTGTATTTCCACTTATTTATCTTAAAGCAGACTTCATACGCACGCCAATTTACGTTTGATAAAATATCTACATCAATGTCCATTTACTTCAATCGAATTGCATTCGAAATTTTTTGAAATTCATGTTTAATAAAGTTAAAGGAGATTCGCTCTTTTAATTTGAAACATTGTAAATTGAGTGTTTTAAGCCAATTTTCATATATCTTTATTATCATGTCAAAACATGATGTTGTTTTTGGAATAAGGTTTTTGGCTTCAACAAAATATCTTAAGCGAAAAATAAAAATTTGATTTGATTTGCACAAGCATAAAAGCTGATTATTTTGATATGCACGAGCATATAAAAAAATTCAGAATAACGTTTTGCCATTGGATTTACAAAAACTTTGATTTTAAAAAATAAGTTAATGACTACAGCCAATAAAACCTAGAAAAATGTCATTTTGAGCACGTGATGATATGAGATGAAATAAACAGGAAATGGGATATTTATTAAAACAATCAATGCGAGAAAAAGTTTTTAATGATCTTTGGCAATACTAAAGTGATTCATTGGATGAAACGATTAAAATGAATAAAAATATAATTTATATTGCAGGAGCACGTGGTGCTTGACCGTTCGCGAAAATATGTTCTGACATGATACATTGAAATATGCATGGCAGATTTCATTTTAATCTTTTATTTTTTTATTTTTAAAATTATATTTTTTACAAAGCAATAACATACAGGCAAAAAATCGCATTTAATATAACCATGTAGAGCAAATGTATATATAAACTTACTAAAAATAATGAAAAGATATTGTTGTGATCAAATTTAAAAGAATTTTCGATTGTTGAAAAAGGAGTTTTTCTGAAAGTGAAACTGTCTCCGAATTATAGGGGAAAAATGGCTAAAATTTTGTTTAATTTTTAATTAAAAGCTTAATTAGAATTTTTTTTAAACCTTCCTTATGTACAGTTACTATTCAAGAAGAAACTACGAGCCAAGTTGAATAACTCATCCAAAGCCTATTAAGTAATAGCTCCTAACTTTTTTAGCTATGCAGACTAAATATTTTGATATCCAATGACTAAAAATAGAAATGAAAGGTTGTATACATTTAAGTACATTCCGTTATATATCAAAAATTAATAGTTTACTATAGAGGGATTTAAAAAAATATTTTTATAAAAGAACTATTATTATTATTGCTTAGCTATAACAATGTAAGAAAATTTAAAAACACGCGATCAATATTTCATTAAAAAAAACAGTAGGAGTTTTTTTTTACTTATTTGTCCTGGTCATCCACGTGAAAGTCAGTATCTGGATTGAGAGTTTCAGCTTCGAGTCACTTTCCATTTTAGTTTCTTTTTATATCTATGTTAAAAAAATTTGAGAAGGCAAATTCATGGAAGCATCAAAATAGTTTAGTACCCCATCAAATGTCTCAGTATAAATCTGACAATTTTGTCCCGCTTTGTTACTGAAGATGTATCCAAAATGATTCCAATGATATTCCAAAATAATCTTCTTAAAGGCTCATCACATGATAGTTCAATTCAAGTGCGTTCTTCATCTGATGATACTTTCTCTATTATTATGTTATATTCTTCAAATAAAAAATATTTTTTCTGATCTGACTTTCACTTGCAGTGTTTGGGAAACAGAGCCTAAATAAATATGAAAAGGATATTTCAATGTCCATATGTTATTATGCCATAATATAAAGAATTCATATGCCATTATTATAAAGAATTCAGTTTCCTAAACTTCGTTTGATACTCAATCGTTCACTTAAATGAAATTTATAATAAGAAAATGCAATCCTTTAAAATACTAATATGAAGACATCATTTCACTTATTAACTGTTGTTCTCGTGTTCCAAAGATAGTTCATATTGAAGGGCTAAAAAAAATTTTTTTTAATCTTTAAATTCTTTCGAAGTCTTAATTATTGCCTCCGCTAAAGATGGAGCGTCAGGATTATACAGGGTCTCCCGTAATGTCTGGGACTAATACTATTTTGATGATGTTACTCTGCTGGGTACACGTATATGTGATAAGGCGTAATCCTCAGTCCGGGACAATGTTTGCCTAGAGCATACGATCTTATGTTATCTGGATGGATTTTCATGCCCCATTATAATCCGTTCTAAATCTGACAATTGTTGATATATATATATATATATATATATATATATATATATATATATATATAGCACTATTTAGCATAACATCTATTTAAAGCTTTGCATTTCCCGAATGGCAACCCATTTTTATATATTTTTGGACCATTTTGCTTCATTTGTTTATTTAACTTTAAATTATTCCCTCTTTCTATCTAATTTTAAAAACCAAAAAGGAACATAGAATAAATATGAGCTATGGTAAGAAAGATGTTTCCAATATGATAAGAAAAAAAATATTCATTATTATTAAGGGGAATATCTGGGAAACTTTAAGACTGCAATTTTAAGAATGTTTCTTCTGTTCCTTTTGCCAAAATGAGCCTTCGCAAATATATGGTTGTTGTATTTAATTTTTTCAAAAACATGACTGCAACTTCAATAATTTATGGATAATTTAAAGTGACATTTCTTTTTTTAGGATGCATACATTGTCCATAGGCATTTATTGCCCATGTTCTAATTTTAAATCATATTCGATTCAAGGACATTCTAATCAATAATAAATATATTCAAGCACTTGAGTTTCTTAATTTGAACATATAAGAATAATAAAACCTTACATTCGATTTAATTTTTTTCTTTGTTTAAGAATTACAAAGCTGATTATTTTTCAGAAATTCGTCGATTCCTCTTATATTTTTATAAGAGAAATATTCCTTAAAGTAACAAAAAAAAGTAAAAAGGTTTCTATAAGAAAAAAATCGCAGAAAACTGTCATATTAAAAAAAAAATCCTCAGTATGCAAAGTTAGGTATAGTATCATGAAATAAATATAATATTGAAAGTACAACAATTGAAATGTGTGAAGTGGAGGCTTAGAAATATCATACGTTGATGTATAAATGCACATAATCTACTTATTTAAAAATAATGTATTTTACATGATATTTCTGTATCCTATAGAATATTCTTCATTCATCTTTCTTTAATTTGTCAAATTCAGGTTTCAAATCATTTTGTTAATTTAAGTGAATTAGTATATTAAATATATGCAGCATTTATTAATTGCCATGGAAATTAATTTCCTTTTTTCTGGCAATGAATAAACATTTGAATTTAATGTTCGACTACTTAATTTTGGATTTCGGTAGTATTTTAAGTTCGTAATTTTTTAGAACTATTTTTATAGTCATCTTATAAATTTGTCTGTTTTGTGGTCTAATTAATATGCTGATTGCATAATGAATTATTCTGAAAGGAAAAAAATGGAACAATAGTAACGTTAACTAGAAACACGAACTACAAGATCATGAATTCGTTGATTTTGTGAAAAACTCTCTGTCTAAATCATTTAATTTTTTTAATTATCATATTTTAGATCGATACATGCATTGACTATCTATTCCAGACTGAATATACGACAAAGTTTCATACTGGCCATCAATATTCACAGGCTTCATTTTTGTCGTATTTCCCTTTGTATACCTAATAAAGAAGGCCTTTGAACGCTGTATGTTTCTTAAGTTATGTATCCACCTACAATGATGAGGCAAAGAACTTAAGAAATTTTCTCCGTCTAGACGTTTTGTTTTTAAACTAATTATGTTTTAGTATCCACAGAAGGACAGACAAGTACACAAATACAATTTCAAAAATTTGACTTTCGTAACAAAGGAAGGTCAAAAACGGTAAAATTAATCTTCATTTAAATATTAATTTTTTTACCACTTGCAGCACTTTCTTCGTGCTTTATATACGAAAAAATAAGATGGACAGATTGGGCATCATTATTTGATGTGTATCGACAACGGCAAGAAAAATTAAAACATAGAAGTCGCTGCTTGTAGTGATCACAGATGTAACGATTTATCGGTTTTACTGGTCACAATATAATGGACCTCAGGTAGATGTCTCATAAATAAATTACAATCCTATAGCTTCTCGTTAGCACAGCTATGACCAATTACAGGTAAGGATGAGAAACCTTGGAAGGCATATAAAAGCAGTTTGAAAGTGCATGTTTGCATAGTAATAATTATCGTAATGAGTAAATCATGCGATTTGATGAATATTTAAAGTTAAGATTATCAACTACAAAGCACTCTGTGGCACTGTTTCTGAAACCGAAGTTTTCATTAATTATTTATGTAATATTCTAATGAGCATGTACTATAAATGGAAAAATCAAGAGAATGTGCATTTCAGGATGACAAACTGAACGGACAATTAATGATAGGAGTGATACATACTTTTGAAATATTTATGGCTCAAATAAATCAGTAATACAGCAGATAATTATCAAGGACAATTATTCAACGAACTTCATGGCTTACTGGATTTTGCAGTGCAGAATTCTGCATTGACTTTAACACTTATGTTGACAAGCATTTATTGCAAAAAACGTCTTGCATTCTTTACAGTACAAACACTGGATTCAGGAACAATGAAAAATGTCTGTTTTTTCATATGAATCCTGTTTTTATTGTATCGGACTGATGAGCACTGACACATTCGGCGAGACACATTAGAAAACGAACTTCGAAAAACATTTGTCTCCACTAAAATGGAGAAGGCAGTGTGATGGTTTAAAGCATCTTTTATTAGTATGCGTTAGAGTCATTATTTTCAAAGAAAGCACCCTCAAAAAATGTGTAGTTATCCACCATTAATGGAATAAGTACATGCATACATTTTTACGTGGCAACAATGCATCTTGAGTAAGATGCCAATTGCTACATGGCACGTGTCCAAAATTGTCCGGGAATGGTTAGAGAAGCACGAGTAAGAATTCTAATTATTACCTTGGCTTCTTAATTTCTCCAATATTAATCCCTGTGAAAATCTGTTGGAATATCTCGATTGGCACATCAGATAAAAAGACCTCCACTTCGGTATCTTCACGTCTTACGTGACGCTCTGCTGTTTTCATGATCAAAAATGCCCATCACCATCGTGCAAGTACATATTTAGTTCATGCCCTAACACTTAATTGCTGTTTTGATTGAAATAAGTTGCTATTCAGGTTATTAATAAGTGATCATAATAATCATGTGATTCGAAAGTGTATTTTAAAGCCATTTTATATATATAAAATTGCATGCGACGTTCATTGAGCATCTACAGCTAAAATTCATGAACCTGCAATGCTAGTAGAAGGAAGAAATCAGTGTCCCATTTGTGGATAATCTGTTTGCTTTTTCGGTAGTTATATCAATATAAAATTTAAATGAAGGTTAAAGTTACGATTACCTGATTGAAAATGTCAACTATATAAAATTCTTAAAATATTAAAAATAGCTAGGCAAATTTGATAGTAACAAGCAAATAACGTGTGTAGTAATAATGAAACAGTTAATTCGCAATTATCTACGGAATTTAGTTGACGTAGCAAACGTAACATAAAAAGATAACCGCAAAAAGAGACACAAATCAATACAACAACGCTTTAGGAGAGGACTTGCCTGTATAATTATGTATTTTTATAAATCGTAGATTTTTTTATTTGTATTTTTGTATTCGTTATAACCGTTATTTTCATTTATTTATATGAAAATAACGGTTATTAGTTTTTTTTAAACTCTGTAACTGAAGTTTTCAGTAATATTTTGGGATTAATGACAGTGAACAATCGAAAATGTACTAGAATAGTCATTTTATAAGTTGAAAGAAGATGTAAGATTCCTTTCCTTTAAGTTTAACTCACACATCATAAGACTCGGTATTTATAGCATTGACAATAAAATGTTGTTGTTGGTTAGCATTTATCCCCTTCGTGTACGTAAACTGAACTATTCGAAAAGGTAGCACATGTTTTTTTAAATAATTAAATCTTCAACTAACACAAAAATAATAACTAATATCAAAAATAAAAATCATTTGGGTAATGTAAATATCTTAGGTAATTCTACTCCTTGTATAGATAGAAATAACAATAAATGTTGTTGTTGTTACTAATGGCGCTTGCCATGGATTGACATCAGCGGATTTAAGTCGATTCAAGCGTTTCTCGTTTGAAGTAGCACCAACTAGGGCCGAGAATACGACTGTAGCTACACAATCATATTCGCTTTTTGTAGGGGGAGGGGAACATTCACACGCCTCACAGATAGTACAACCCTGCCTGAACCGGGACTCGAACCTGGGACGCCCAAATCACGAAGAAGACGCGTTACCTCTATGCCAGTACGCTGGAATAATAAATGTTCTGAGTAGATGTGCCCTATTCTTAGATGGATAAATAAATCCGTGGATAAAGAAATAAAATGTATGTATGTCTTATGTCGTCAAAAGATACGCATGGCAGCGGTAAAAATGACAATGAAATGGAATTGTTAGGGTTTAAAAAATAGTTTATTTCGGCCATTTCAAAATCGAATTAAAAAATGATTTCCTTAAAATGTTTTGAACAGTAAGAATTAGAGTTTTATTTTTTCATTTTACTATAGTACAGTGTAGATTAAAACAAATAAAATGGATATAAAATACAGCACAACAAACTTTATGTTATTTAAAATTTATTAGTCATTCACGGTAAATGTGGAAACATTTTCCTTTTTGCTGTAAGGGAAAACTGACCCATATTTATTGTGATTGTACTTATCCATATATCGAGTTTAAATACTCTATAAAGTTTATGGAATATTTAAATTGGAGATGGATTACAACAAATGAGGATCTTTTTCACAATTAAAATAATTATCAAAAGCATAGCATTGTGCACTCTTTATTTTCCTTAAACAAAAGGAAATATTTTGCATTTAATTTAAACTGCTTAAGCCTTTGCGGTACATAATTTACTGGTATAGTTTTTGAAACCCGGAAAAAAAAGGATGTTATAGAATTTTCATTTGAATCCCGCCTTTTATCTTTTCTGTATTCTGAAACTTCTGTATTTATTACTTTTTTTATAATTTTATTTGATAAATTTGTTTTCATAATTCCTTCATTACTTTAAAATGCTCTTTTTAATGCCAAAAAACATAGATATTAATTAGCAATGAAATACATTAAAAGCAATTAAATGTATTTCAATAAAATCAATTTGGAATTTCATTAATCAGTAAAATTGTCTTTTTTCATGATTCTTGTTCTAAAATTTTACATCACAGATTTTCATTTTATAAATATAAATAATATATATTTATAGAAGTCTTTCCATATGTCTTGAAACTCTCGTTTATCAAGGAGGCTACACTTTTATTATTTTGTTTCTTAGTTTTATTCGATTGATTACTTTCAAAATCTATAAAAACATTTTTTTCGAGACATCACATTTTATCTTGTATTGATATAGGTTTAACAAATCAAACCGGTAAGTTAAGGACAAAAGTAATTATTGATTTGTGAAGCAGATTTAGCATTCGGTAGTGAATGTTATATTTGTCTAGTGCACATCACCTCTGTATAAAATTAACAGTTTTTGGTTATTTTAATGTAGCTATCAGTAGGTGGAAATATTTGTATATACGATTCAAAACATCTGCATTTCTCTTCGTTATTTACAACATTTTTTGATGGCAAGATACGCTTGTCCCTAACAATATGGAAGAGAGTTGGATCACGACTACAGAGAATATCTTATATATTAAGTGCATAAAGAAATTAGAAATTAACAATGAAATTACTGACGCCAAAAACATTACTAGTATGCACGAAAACGCTCAAACTGACTGATTGTCAACCTTCGACAAATCTGATTCAAAATTTAATTACAAAAATCAGCTCTTATAATGCATATTAAATTTCATTTACCTGAAGTTCAGATTTAGGTTTCAGCATTTTGAATAATCGCGCTTAGATATTCGTAAAAATACAATCTAACAAGCACTCAACATTTGATAGACTTTTTCAAACTTTTACATAGAGCTATATTTTAAGATGTTAAATCTGTATAGATAACGTCATAAATTTGCAAGAATTTCAAAATATAAAATTTTTTTTAATAAAATCTGCTATGCATATTTCAATGTATCATGTCAGAACATCATTTCTTGAACGGCCAATGCACCACGTGCTCGTGCGAGTTAAACTATATTTTTTATTCATTTTGATGGTTTCATCGAATGAGTCACTTTAGTATTGCCAAAGATCCAAAGAAACTTTGTCTCGCGTTTATTGTTTAAAAAAAATATCACATTCCCATTTATTTCATTTCATATAACCGCGTGCTCAAAATGACATTTTTACAGGTTTTATTTGCTGTAGTTATCAACTTATTTTTTTTAAAATCAGAGCTTTTGCAAATGCAATGGCGACAAGTTATTAAAAGCTGATTGTTTGAGATGCTTGTGCAGATAACAACATTTTTATTTTTCGCCTAAAGATTTTATTGACGCCATAAACCTCATACCAAAAACAACATCATATTCTGACATGATAATGAAAATCCAAAGGAGAAAAAATTTAAATACTTTTTGAACATATTCTTGAATTTGAAATTGTTTTTGGACATTACTTTTTGATTTTTTAAAAAATTTTCAATTAATTTATGGATACAATTTATACAAAATAAAAGTTGTCTAGTTTTTTTTTATTTTATAATTATCATGTCAACTTGTATTCGAAGCACCGGATAGATTTTTTCTGAATGGATATCGTTGAAACTTTAACAGAATTTTCACCTTTCTTCTAAAAATCAACTCAAAATAAACTATCTCAAAGCGGTTTTGAGCTACCGCATTCACAGACAAATAGATAAAATTCCAAAAATATGATTTTTGAACAGAATGAGGTTTGAGATGTGAACATTCGTAAGAATCTCGAATTCGAATTTTTTTGACAATTACAATATTTTCTCTTTGCATACTTTTTATACGAAAAAGTTAAAAAAAAATCTAAACATGAGTATTTCAAAATTCCTTCATTTTGTACACCCCCATATATGCATAAATTTAAATATATTTAAGAATAAAATGTAGTGCAGAAAAAAAACTATTATAATCTCACAATTTCAGTTTTCACTTTCAAACATTTACGACTGCTAGTCATTTTAAACGAATGTTTGCACATATCATGCCTTGGTATTACAGCTGTATCTAGCAATAATCTGGGAATAGTTTGGACAATCTGTTTTGAAATCCATTTTCCTATTGTAGATGCTCAATAATTGCTGGCAATTACGCTATCTAAACAATAGATAGCTGAAATTTTCAAAATGAATCCAAACAATTGAATAGATTGTTGTCTCGGCATCATGCAAATATTGAAGTTAATTCGTAAATTTTCAGCATCTGGTAAATAATCTTTACGCGTTAGAAATTATTTTCTTAATTTAAATTCTGAACATAATTCGTGATTAACATATTTTGTTCCTTCATCAAGAGAAGAGGGTCTTTACTGCAGTAAATTAAAAAATCCCATATTATTTTATTACCTCGTATAAATAATCTTCAGATCGATTACGATTTTCTAGTAATTGTCCAATCAGATTTTAAGAATAGCATATCTTAAAAACGTTTGAAAAGAAAATGGATAATTTAAATGCATTTTTAATTAAAAAAAATAACTTATTTTTTAGAGTTTGATTCTATTTTTATTGAAAAACTCGTTTTTTTTTCTTTCATTTTTAATATTTTCTCTATTCTTATACTTAGTTAAGAAAGAAAAAAACGCCAGCTTCCTTTCATAGGGGTTGCGTGTTTTCCCTGTAAGGTGTGTGAATGTGCCCCCCTGTAAAAAGGGATTGTACAAGCGAATGTGATGAGTGAGTAGCAAAAGTCATTCTCTTGGCCTTAATTGGCCCTACTACAAAACAAGAGACGCTGATTAGGCTTAAACCTTTTGAACAACCTCGGCGAGCTTGTCCATGGCACGTGCCATAAGAAACAATAACAACAGAAATAAAAATGTGGAAACAATTTTAAAAAAATTGGTTCATGTTATTTTTATAGATTTCCATGATTGAGCATAAATATCCTCTCCCTCCTACAAAAATTTTGTCTGTTTTTGAACTTACATTTCAGAAATAAACAAGTTAGAAGGATAAAATAAGAAATACAATCTTTGCACAACTTTAATTTTTTAATTATATTAATATCACGTTTGAAAGTTAAATTAGAACTATTTTGGGACAGCCCGCGTAATTTTAAGTTCTGATCCAACGACTGGGACGGCACCTGAGCTAGATGGTAGCAATAATTATAATACAAAATTGCTATAAATTAATATTTCTGCTTTTAAAGAATCTGCTTCAAGAAGTAATAAATAGAAGAAAATTAACAGTTACATTCAGACAGAGTAATACAGGAGAAGATAAACTATGAAAAAAAATCTACAAAAATTCTGTAAAAAGTTGTGCAGCTTAAGAAATAGTAACAAAAGTCGCTGTTAGGTGAGATCACGGTGTTTATGGAGGGAAAGTTCTAAATAATTATAACAGACACTCAGAAAATGGATTATGCATAAATTGTTTAATGTTAGAGTAATAAAAATTTCCCACACAAAAGTTTATCATATGCAGTATGAAGCTTACAGAAAATATATTTTATTAATAAACAATACAGATGTTCAATATAATAATTTTATCTTTGTACATAAGATAATATATCGGAAACTTTTTTTTCTGCCGGCGTCCTGGCTCAGAGGTATTGCGTTTTCATCGTTATCTGGACGTCCCGGGTTCGAGCCCCGTTTCTGGCCTTGTTCTTCTTCTGTGTATACTGCCTGTGAGGTGTGTGTGAATGTGCCCCCTATAAAAAGGGTCCTGCAATCGAATGTTCTGACTGAGAGGCAAAAGTCGTACTCGTGCCCCAGTTGGCTCTACTTCAAAACAAGAGACGCTCATTAGGCTTAAATTTCTGACTACCTCAGTGAGCTGATGCATGAAATATGCCATAAGAAACAACAAAAACTTTTATTCTGCTTGAAATTCATTTTCTCAAACCTTATACAATTTTTTGTGAAATTTGATTTCATTTCATCGACTTTCTAATAGAGAAAGTTATTTTATATTCACCTCAATTTCATAGATTCTATAAACATCTTCAATCAAAAGACTTTTCGACACTTCTACTGCCTCTTTACGAACAAATAGCTTTGCATAAAAATTTGTAACTTATTATTATGTATAACTAAAATGTATGATTTTTCTTCTAACTTTTACATTCCATCGAAATTGCCAGTTTCCAAATTCACAGATTAATATGTTTTATTTGTTGAGGATAGTTCATCGAAGCTTATTTTAATAGTGATAAAAATAATATCAGCATTTATGTTCACCGTATGTTTATTTGTTTTCAGGGTGACGAATTTAACAGGCTACCAGCCTCAAGATTTAATAGAAAAAACCCTATATCATTACATCCACGGAGCTGATTGTGTCCAGATGCGATATTCCCACGATACACGTAAGTAGTAATATGAGTTTATATTCTTATATTTATTTATAAGTCATATAACTGATGAATTATATTAATCATCCACTTGGATACATAGACTCTTATGTATACTATGAGCAAAATGCAATGAAGCATATTAACAATTTACTGTAGCGTATACTTGTCGGGAAAATAAAATGGAATTTTTATTCTTAAAAAAAACCGGCCTAAAATTAGCCATTAAACTACCATTTATTTAAAACCTTTTTTCAATCAGATATGTCATATAGATTCTATTGAAATTAGTAATACTTAATCATAATTAGATTATGAGGAAAAAGACATTTACATGGATGGAACATATGTATCACTACGGATGCTGTTAGATTAAATAGTTAGATTCCACTGGTATTCTAGATAAAAGAGGGAGAAAAATGATATTTACGATCACAAATTTCATATTACCATGTGAGAACATATGAGTTATTTTTTAAGTCATTGTCTGTCTTAATTAATTTCAGTTATGAACCAGTTTAAACCGGTTTGAAACAATCACGGTACTTCTCTCTCTCTCTCTCTCGGTATATATATATATATATATATATATATATATATATATATATATTCATATCAACTCAAAGGATTTTGAGTTGAAATAACGGTTATGACGTCGTAGTTCTACATCAACCTTTTAAAAACGCGTGTGCTTTCAAAGAAGCATACGCAATGGTAAATAAATACTGATAAAAGCAAATCAACCTTTTAAGAACGCATGCGCTTTCAAAGAATTATACATAATAATAAAGCAATGCTGGTAAAAGTAGCTAAAAACTTTTTCAACCGATAATTTCCGATGGCCCATTTTTTTTTTGTCCCTAAATTTCGGAGACTTCAAAACCTCCTAACCAAAACAACACCATGTTCTCACATGATAATATCTTACAAACAATTATTTTTTAGGATAGTGTATGCAAGGTGCTTATATATTAATATCGTGTGTGGCTAGGTGCAAAATTGAATTTTTACATGGTCATAAAGCTCTGATTTTTTTGTCTATAACTTCTATTGAGTTCTGAATCATTGGGGCAATATACTATGAGTTTTAGAGCTGATAAAATCTGGTCGTTGTTAATATTTTATTTCATTTGACATTACATTTCTGAACATTCATTAACATACCTGAATAAAACTGGCTGAAAGGATTGGATTCGATTGAAATCAAATCTCCATTCGGTTCTAATTTAGGAATCCGTTGCTCATCCAGTAGGGAAAGAACAAACATGATGTCACAAAACAACAAAGGGCAATTAAATGTTGTTTGCTTCGTTTCACCTTTTAAAACATCAATTATTTTTGTCGTATAACTGCAGTGTCTCCTGAACTGACTCCATTGTTGCAATTATCCAGGTGATTTCATATGATTTCGAGTGATTGAGAGCGTGAAATTCAAATTAATAATAGCCATTAATGGTTACATATGGTTCTAAACGTTTCTACCCGAGATCTTAGTCCTTTTTTCAATAAATTTTATTCAAATCATCACTGAAAACCCCACGAGAGAAAAAAAATCGTGTTATGTAAAGACAGAATCTGTTTTAAATATTGGTATGTTGTTGTGACTAATGGCACTTGCCGTGGACAAGCCTCCGCTGATACCATCAGCAGATTTTAAGCCTAAGAAATGCGTCTGTTTGTTTAGAAGTAGCGCCATCTAGAGCCAAGAGTACGATTTAGCTACACACACGTCACAACCCTTTTTAGGGGGCGGACTACATTCATGCAAATTCATTCATTCATCTCAGATCGTAATTTAGATCTGGAACAGAGAACGATCACTTCTGAACCAGTACTCCCAGTGATATTACTCTCGACATGGAGGAGTTTGCGACCACGAACAGTTTTAGCGAGCGCCAGTCGCCACACACTCGGGGAATCTTTTGGCCAGTGAGCTTCGGACCCGTAACCTAAGGTGTACGAGTCCAACGCTCTACCAACCAGGCCATCCCGACCCTAATATTGGTCTAGTAAATATTATTTAAATGTTTTTATAATATTTACCAATAATTTTTATTACCAGTATTGACAAATTTTGAAGAGAATGTGATAATTAAAAAATTACTGACCCAGATGAAATGAGCTTTACGCGTTTCTGGGAGACAATACTATCATGAGATAACAATAATGTCACAAGGCCTTCAATATGTCCATTTACTTTCTTAATACAAAATTGATTTTAGAATCAGGATCCACAAGATTTTGAATTTGTCTGAAGAATATCACCTGTTATTAAAATAAAGTTGACAAAGGTGGGAGAAAAAAAAAGGAATTCCATTTTGGAACTCGATACCATTTTCTTAGGAAAAAAAATACCTATTGTAAATATCAACATGCGTAAAACAGTAAAAATTTTCACACAACCATTGAGTTACAGCAGCGATTAATATTTCAAATTAGTTGAAAGTGCATTTTTAGCTTTTTTCTTGTGATAATGAGGACATGTTGCTTCATAATGGGTGGAGGGATGCAGTAGCTTCCTTCCACCCATTGTGAGGGTATGGTCCCCTGTGCACCCGAGGGCAGAAGACTGACTTCTAACTCATATGAAGATGACACACATTTATCACATTGGCTCGCTCAGTCCTTTTTACAAGGGGGGAGCACATTCACACACCTCACTGATAGAACACTGAAAAACAACCATGCCCGAACCTGGAATGCCCAGATCCCGAGGAAGACGTGGTACCTCAGTGCCAGGACGCCGCCAGCTTTCCTCTCGTATACAGTATGAAAGCTGTACCTGTAAAAGCTTTTCTTTTAAGATGCACCGGTAAATCAATGGAGCTTTGACTTGTTCTCTCTAAGATGAAATTAGTTTTTCATGTAATTCTATGGCTTAATAGATGGTTTTACTTTACTGTCTTATTATATTATGCCAAATCTATTAAATAGACTTGTTACAAATATGGAAATATAAGAAAAAGTAATCCGTAGGTAATCTGAGAAATTCACAAATTATATATTTTTTAAAAGAAGAAAGCATTCTTCAATTTATCTGCCAGTTTTTAAAATTTAGATCGAAATTTCATTCGATAGTATTCTAAGGATCGTGGCATAATATAATAAAGTACACCACTACTAAATATTATTGAATTGAATTTAAAAAACTGTATGATTCAAGAACTGAAATTGATTGTGTCGTGCCAAAGCAAGTGATATAGGGACGTTAATTCTTTTTTCTGTTTTCTTTATGTGGTAATCTTGTTATTGCAGTAAGAGTTAAACATCTAAATTACATCTTCCTTGTCTCTCATTCCCCGTAATGGAAAACTGTAAACAACATTGATTCATTATTTTAATTGCCCACATTTGTTTCCCAACCATTTCATTTAATTCAATAGAAATGATCCCGAAGGACGCTTGGCGCATTTTGCCAAATCTTATCTTACTATTAACGCATTATCTTACTCACAAATTGGATTCAGATATCGGGCTTGCGTGTTTTCTTTGTTCTTATCTAAAGCGGGAAAACTACAAGAAGGTTAACATTTTTATTCTGCAATCTTTACTTCATATGAAGAGGAAAAGTGTGTGTGTGTGTGTGTGTGTGTGTGTGTGTGTGTGTGTGTGTGTG
>JAOUZG010000678.1:4951889-4965558 GCA_026289955.1 Argiope argentata | reverse complement strand
TATATATATATATATATATATATATATATAGGATGATTTGTGTATGTGTGTGTGTGTGTTCATTGGATGGTTTTCTTCAATACTTTCGTCCCTATATTAATCATCAATTTTTATTTCTTGTGCTCGCACAAAACGTCCGTGATTTTGCAAAATTTTACACGGAGGCTCTAAAATTTTGAACTGGCCCACAATATTGCGTTACCTCATTTCATCTAAACTTCCATACTTGTTAAGAATTTCGATTTTGTATTTAACATTCAAATCAATTCTCATTAAATTTTTATCCAATTTGCTTTCATAATTAATTTCGGAAAATATTAGTTTACTGACTGTTCATCCTATTTCCAGCCAGCTGCTTTTGCAATGCAGGTATCCGTTTAAGACAATACATACACTACAATTCCAGACAAAAGAATTTTAACATCATCCCAGAGAGGGGGGGATAACTCCTAGATGTCTCCTTACAAGTGAAGCAGGAAATTTCACGCACGTCAGTCGTTAATTGGAAATGAAGAAACGCTTGATTCTATACATAGCAGATATCATTTTAATCCTTTTTTGTTATTATTTCAGGTACTCCGTGCAAAGCTACGCCTCTTTCCCTCCGTGTGAGGCCTCCGTAATGTCTTCGTCTCCAGATGTCGAGACAGATCCACTGCAACCGATGCCCTGTGCCATGCCTCCCCAACAAGAAATGTGTTCGGCCCCCATTGCGTACGTTCCACCGGCCGCACCCCAAGCCCACGAAATGGGAGTCAATCCCCACATTCTATACACAACACCCGTGGGTAACGGAGGACCTTTCAGTAGTCCGTCGGACTCCATGCTGTCGGAATCAGACCTGGACAGCTTCCAAAACGGACGGACAGACTCGCCGAGATCTACATCATCCACATCTTCACCCCTCCATCATCAACACAGCAGCAACAAGCAGCCATCAAGTGCCTTAGGACCCGTTCTCCGCGGTGGCAGCAGCAGCAACAATCACTACAAGTCCGTCATCACGGCCACCAACTTGCAGAGGCCGGCGGACTACATCAACCAGAGACTGACCAAGCAGCAGCAATTCCAGCAACGAACCTACGCCAGTTGCTCGCCGACGGACAATTCGTACAACGACTCGTGTTACTTCGAGGCGGCGAGGCAGCAGCAACAACAGCAACATCCGCATCTGGACTCGGGCATCAAGTACACGCTGTCAAAGTGTGACAACTTTGCGGACAAGTCCTACTGTATATCTTCCAGCAACGGCGCGAATGACTATGTGTGTCCTAATGATCCCGGCGGAGTGCAGCCACAGTACACGAGCGTCATAGTGGACGCGCAACAGTACCAAATGGCAAACGGATTCGTCCATTGATTTCGATCTTTCTTTTTTTTTTTTCTTTTCTAGTCGTCCGACGTACCCTTGTTTCTGGACAGGATGGACAAGTATAAGTTTGTGAGAAAGTCAGCTTTACACCCATGTAGAGATATCCAGAATGCTTGTAGTACTGATGTATCAGAATACAATATATTTTTGAGATACATTAAAAAATAAATGCCAACTATGATAATGAGTGCTTGTCCTTTGCTTGAAAATGGGAAACTTCTTAAAACTGATGGGGATTTTTCAGTAGGTTCCAGATTGTTCACTGAAAATACTCATTTTATTCATTTTAATACAATCCCTAAAATATAATTTGATTATCGTGGTTCTATTTACAAAGTAATTTTAAATTTCAACCTAAAATAAATATTTAACTCGTTTTTTTAATTCTTTAATTGGCAAATGAAAAAAAGTTGTAGCAAAAAAATGGGGGAGGAGTGGACATACTAAATAAGTAGAATATTTGTAAATTACTTACATTTCTTAGAAATTTAATTGCCGGCTCTCTGACTCAGAGGTAGTGCGTCTTTCTCCAGTTCTGGGAGTCCCGGGTTCGAGTCCCGATTCGGGCATGGTTGTTCTTCTGTGTGCTATCTGTGAGATGTGTGACTGTGACCCCCTTTAAAAAGGGGCTGTGCAAGCGACAGTGTGATGAGTGTGTAGCTAAGTCGTACTCTTGGCCCTAGTTGGCGCTACTTCCAAAACAAGAGACGCTCATTCGGCTTAAATCTACTGATGCTTTCATCAGCGGGGCTTGTCCAATGGCAAGTGCCATAAGTAACAACAGCAACAGAAATTTAATTTAATGAATGAATTTTAATGAGACTTAATCTTAGAAATGTACTTTTATTTAGTTTAATTATTAACCTGAAATCTATGTACGAAGACATACTTACAATAACCAGGTGAAGCATTTAGAACTATGGATTTCCTTTATGATCCAAAGAAAATATGTACTGTTTCTGAACAGCCTTACCAAATAAAGGATTAAGTAATGCATTTGATATGATCAATGCCTACATAAAGTCTATAATGTAGTAAAATAACTAACAATGCACATATAATTGCATCATCATAATAATAACATCTAATTGCATGTTTTGGCTTTTAACATCTGTGGGAAATATGCATCGAATTTTAGCAATAAAATAGAGGGGTCCATTTTATGCGTATCTAGAAACATGTTAACAGAATTAAGACATTCTGGAAAGATTAATAATCATAGTGTTTGTATTTATTGTGTATATATTCTAATAACTTATTATCCTAAATGCATTTATTTTCAAATTTCTCAGAATACTTATCGAAATAATAAAAAGTAAAATCCTCAATTTCCGTAAAAACGTTGTCAACAAGGTGGAAACGGCAAATTAGAACCTTGAAATCAAATAATTAATTGATGTTTAAGCTATAAATTATTATTTTTAAGTTATTTTTAGGCAGTTGGCATATCAGCAGGACAAAGTAATTAAGGTACTTACGTATTATACCGTCTTCGCCAACGATCGCAACGGTTCAGTAACTCATTGGTGACGGATTTAAATTTGGTGATAAAGATCAACGGATTACACCATTGCCGGATTGCCATAATTGTGTGGTTTAACAACTCATTGGCGACGACTTCAAAGTAGGCGATAACCATCATGGTATAATATGTAATTAACTCCCCATATTCTCTAACCCTATAACAGGGAGATTGTTCATGACAAGTCAGTTCTTATGGTACTTATACATATAAAGACTTTATCACATGGCAAAATACCGTCTACACTTTTGTGGGCAGTCTTCGATTTATTTCCTCAGGCAACCGGTAAAGCAAGATTTTCGTCACCGTGAGCGATATTGTAGACGATATTGAAGAAATATCGTTTGTAAACGAAATTCAACCAAACATTTGAAACATTGACAATGATGTAGTAAGCTAAGAATGGCGCTGGTCGTTTGTCCACGAAAGTGTAGACGGTATTTTGCCGTGTGATAAGGTTTTAATATGCACTACATGCTTACAATCCCTAAAACCTTACCAAAATAAAAATTCGCTAAGCGGTGTTTCGACTACTGATATTAAATTGAATTTATATTAATTTTTTGTACATGTTAGTCCCAAAACTTTTATTTAAATGGAATTCCATTCAATTTGGCATAGTATGATTTCATCTATGGCTTTGGAGCCAAAAATTCCCAAACCAAATCAATGTAAGAAACCATGAGAAAATAATGAAATGCTATTAATTCTTCAAAACAGACTCAAATGTGCTAATGTGTTTCCTTTTGTGTAATTTTCCAATGGTATAATAAATTTGATAGTTTTTATATAAACTAACAGGAGGAAACTCCCCGAAACTTTCTCGCATCCTTTTTTAACAAAAGTGGTATCCCATCGCTTAAAAAAATTGACTTATGGCAAATCTAAGCAAAATAAAAACCGAGACCCTTCTTTTGATCAATCAATACCAAAATTTAATTTTAACCACTTAAAATTTTTATTTTCTATACTATCTAATAAGATGACACTTTCTATTTTGAGAATATTTTCTTATTTTGATTCAAATGGAAATCCATCGAATACTTGACTTATCTACGTATTTGAAGTCCTTTTACTATTAAATTATAATCGTTACGAATAAGTTTTTTTACAACTATCGAAATTTGATAAATAGATGCACGTATTGAATACGGGCAAAACAGTTAAGTGGTTAAAAATACAATTTAAATAACAAGATAACATATCATATTTCATTTACCTAAATAATTGCGTTATTTGAGATATCGCATGTGTTTGAAGGTAAAAATATTGAACAAATGTCGGTGAACTCTTTGATAGATTAAATTTAAAGTTTAATAATGGTCTACATTTTTGATTATGTATGCTAAATTTTAGCCATTTAGTTGATAACATTTTTCGGTTATCGTGTTCACCTGTATTTAGACAATGGACTAAGCAGATCTCCAGTGAATAGATTTCATAAACTTTTGATTGAAATTTGAAATTACGTTATCTAGTTATTCTTTAACTATCGTGTTGACAAAAGATAGACATGATTAAAAATAAGTCTCTTTTCTGACTGGTGGGTTTAAACTTGTCAATTTTTCAAAATCACGAATTTGAATTTTGACCATTATACTGAATTTCTTTTGTAAATGTCGCATACTAGAAAGAAAATATTTGACCAACCGAAAAACTGCTGTCAAGACATGCATCTTATCCCGCAACGCTTCCCCATAATTTTCGATCTTATTAATGATTTTTTTGACGAAAATTTGATTGTTGCAATAACTCGACATTCGTTTTCTTGTCGTTTCTGTTTTACTCACTGAAGTGTTGTTGTTGTTTCTAAAGGCACTTGCCATGGACAAGCTGGCTGACGCAATCAGCCATTTTAAGCTGAGGGTGCATCTCTTATATTTTTAAGTAGCGCCAACAAGGGTTAAGAACACATTTTATCTACTCACGCATCACATTCGCTTGCACAACCCCCTTTTACAAGGGGAGGCGGGGGGGCACATTCGCAGATCTCACAGATAGAACAAATGAAGAACGGCCCTGCCCGAATCGAGACACGAACCCAGGGCATCCAGATCATGGGGAAAACACTCAAAAATGTCATAATTAATCTTTTGCACTCCGATTGCGCCTCTGACTCGACATTCAAAATTTCGCATCCTTTTGACGTTTTATTTATTTATTTATTTCAAATTTAATTGTTAAAAAGGCCCACATAATGGTTAAGAGAAATAGATGACCAGACCGGCACAACAACAATTAGCGGGAACTATGGTCGAGTTATAATGACCATCAACGGCCACGTTACAACCCTCCCAAAAGGAAGTACGTCCTGTCGTCAATGGGAGGAGCCTAACCCCCACTTATTAGTGTACCCACCGGGTTAGCGAAATCCAACCACCATACCGGAAGCATCTCATCCCCCATTACGAGGTGCCTCCCGGAGGGAAATTTAATTGTTAAAAACGCCCACGTAATGGTTAAGAGATGTAGATTAATCTTTCAAAGAAATTCGACTTAAAAGAATTATGTGTATTTATTTTTCATCGCAATAAACAAATCTTTGTATTAGGTGAATAATTTTGCATCTAATTATTTTTCGGAGTGCAAAGGGTTAAGCGTTTTAGGCCAGGTTCCCCCTCATATTCATACCTGTTTCAACCAGATAGAAATATATCATTAGAAAAACATAGCCTCGCTTTCGTTTATGCCCGCATGTATAACAAAGTTTGGGGAGCTTTAATCTTATTTTATACTGTAGTGGTTAAAACAAATTCCCACTAATCGTGTGTATCTTTCTTCAAGAAAAAGAAGTTTGCAAGTGGCAACAAGGCAAATTAGCATTTATTTCAGAGTTGCATAATCATTATTTCTGTGATGATCTTTCGGTATATTCAACGAGTACTGTAAAGGAAAATGCTGTAAACCAAGAGAAGACTTGATTAGAAAAGAAATTAAATTGCGTCAACAGTCTACAACATCGCCAATTATGCATGAAATCATCCATTTGTCGTAGCCTTTCCGCAAGTATTTTTCGATGTTTTTAAGAATCAGCATTTAAACAAATAATGTACCCGTATTAGCTCGAAGTGGCGAAATTGTTTTTCTTAACTAGTTGATCCGAAAAAATGGATTTCTTGTCTCTTTCAGTTTAATTAGGATTTCTTGCAATAGTGATTGAACTATTTAGATGCAGTTCCTAGGATTTTTTTGGTTATGAACCTTAAATTTACAAATTAATTTATACTTATTAGAAGCTTTTATTTCTCTTCCACTCACCTTTGCTACCAGTTGGTCTGTTGGGAATATTATTCATTAATTTAATATTCGTTGGAAATATTATTTCATTTTAATTAAATATATTAAACATAACATGATATTCACTATTCCCTGTTCCTTAAATAAATGGGCTTTCCTAATAGACTTAAACATTTGAATAATTTATTTCGAACTGCATATTCCCTTTTACTTTAATGTAAGTTCACCGTCTAACTCCTTATACAAATTGAGATGATAATTAGCAAAATCTTTCTTTTTTAGTAATCAACAATAAGAAAAAAATACAAAATTAAATATTTTATGAAACAATGAAAATATTTTGAAATAATAGAAAATATTATTAAAAATAACACAATTAAAAAACTTTTTAAAAGCTTCAAAATTCAGAAAATATTCAGGCAATAATTAAATAAGTTTCATTACAGAAACATTTTTAAAATTTTAAAATGGCGTGAAAATCAACTTCACGCAATTGTATAAGCGGGAGCTAACGCGGAAAAAATCCCAAAATCTCGCTTAGTTTAATTCAATTTTTTTAAAAAAAATCGGTTAAAGTGAAGATTAGTGTGTCCTCCGAGTTTGTCGCCAATATGGCAACTCAACGGAACGCTCTTCTAGCAACCCTAATGCTGTTTTGTTTACAATTTTTAACTATAGTTCAGTTGAAGATAAACTACGACTATTTTAAGAAAAATGTTAAATTAAAAGTAATAAAAAATATCGATTAATTTTGTACTTTATTACAATTAAAAGCTTTTTTTGCAACTATTAAGACACCGCAATTTTATTTTTAATATGAACACGAATTAACGAACTCTACTTTTTGCAATTTTTAATTGCAATATGCACTTTAAAAAATTGTCTGAATTCGTATTTTCCGAAATCGTCTGCATTCTTACTTTAAAAGTCCAATGCAATAAGAGTATTCGCAGTTCTAATTATTCTTTTCGCAGTTCTAATTACTCTAACGGTTGGTTTTCAGTAATTGTGGGAGAATAGTGGAATGGAAAACAATATTTCGAATCAGCAGAAGGAATGAAGGATGAATGGAATATATATATATATATATATATATATATATATATATATATATATATATTACAGGCTAATGAACTTAGGAAATAATGCTTGTTAGAAATTTTGTATGGAGAATGGTTCAATTGTTTCTTCCTCTGTTCTTTCTCATCTTTTGACTATGCACTGTTTGTTATCCGCATAGTCCTTATATTCAATGTGCTAGCAAAGCTACTAGGTTCCCGCTCCCTTGGCTAGCGAAGCCGTAGGACGTTTTTTTAAGTTAAAAAATTCTGCTCGCTGCCTTCAACAGATGCCGGAGGCATCGCATGCTCTAACTTTCCCTCTGCGCCCAACGTACCAGCTGAAAATAAAAAACAATACTTATCGGTAAAAAAATCATAATTAACCGCAACTATTCCACAGAAGTGTTTGTTTACTTTTTCTGCCATCTTTATTGGCGTCTTGGCATTCTTGGCGCGGCAAAGGGCACACTAAACACCACTTTTACCAAAAAAAATCAAACCAAGATTCACATTTTTACTAAAAACAATGTAGCAAATTTGATAAATGTAGACCAAGCAAACTACACTAAAAAGCCCCACTATGTACAAATTCTTCTTTAATATTAATAGAAATTGGATTGTTTTAAAAACACTGTGTGTGTGTGTGTGTGTGTGTGTGTGTGTGTGTGTGTGTGTGTGTGATATCTTGATTTATTGCATCCTTAAACCTCTTACCATAAATAGATTCGTCTCCAAATTCCTTTTCAATATCTTCATATAGGGTGTAAAAAACAATAAGCCAAATATTATTTATCTATCAAGTTATGCTTTTGAATCACAAAACACAAGCTCAGATAGATTGATGGATAATCAACACTTCCGCATGACTTTGTCTTTTCTTCTGAAATTTTACGCATACTTATAATTCAATAGATGAAAACATATGAGCAATCTCATCAATATAGTTCATACAATTTTCAAATTATCATATTTTCAACCATAAAAACACATAAAATTCCCATCGGAAAACTTTGTCCAAAATTTTGCACAGATTTGCTATTTCATGTAGATTACTTAAATCAGATTTTGTTTTTGTTAATTCATTCCGTTTACAATAGTATTCGAAAAAAAAATTAACAAATGCTGTTGTTGTTATTTACTTGAAAAGGTTTAATAAGGGAGTTTCAAATCACGCTGCATTTCAATTAAAATGGAAAATGTATCTTTTAAACCAGTAGACGTAGTTTTCCGAAAATTTTCTCTGTATTTGATGATGAATGTACTTGTGTATCGTATGCCACTGGTGAACATTAGTTGCTAAAGAACTGCTATAATGACTTTTTAACGGTTAATTATCGGATGTAACTACTACACAAGTAGCAGGAAGTCAAATGCATTTTAAATACCTTTTCCTCGATCGATTTAAACGAAAATCTAGTTCAGAACTACTACTGTAGTCACAAGATCACATATCAAATTTATTTAAAAACCTTGCAGCTTTTTAATTTTTATATTTACATTCTTATGAATTTATAGATTAATAGACATTCAATTCCTCGACGGATTTTGTTCCAAATTTGACAATTATTTTTATAATAAATGTTAAATTTGCATATGAAATTTTATTCATCTAGTTCGTTTCGTTTTGTAGTTTTATAATTTATATTCATTTAACTAAACAGACTTCCTTTGAACGGATTTCGACGAAGGATTTTTCTTCTTTCAAAATTTAATAAAAATGTACAAATTTGATGTGAATATCGCAGACTAAATTCCATCCATTTTGATTTAGTATGATATTTTACTATGATATTAAAAAAATTCAGTTAATTCTTGCTAAATTCACATTCAAATTTTTTAAAAAGAAATAACTCTGAGATGCAGATTTTTACACCCTTGTGTATATTTGTCCAAATTTAATAGTTCTTGATGAAACAGTCAACACACTGCCAATATCACAAACAGACACACAATAATCTTTATTATAAAAAAAGGTTACAATGTAAAAATAATGTGTTTCTAATTTCAAAAATTTCTTAACAATGTATAAAAGCATATAATGCCATAAATAAAATATCAATATGATAAACTATTGGTTACTCTTTTTATAAGACAACTCAAATTATATATATAATGCCAAAAGTAAAATAGAAAAATACAATTATTATAACATGCTTAAGAAATCGGAAGAAGTAATACCCACAAAACTTTTTCGCATACTTCTTAGTAAAGATATCGCATAGAACGCCTTATATGGTATTGGCATATAATAGTTACGAAATATTAGCCTTTTTCTTCTTCTGTACAGCCGACCACTCTTTCACCACTGAACGTAGCAGTATCGACAGGATTTGTTGTGGCCGACTGTGGACTGTAGAAATGTCCATCCTTACATTGACCGAATCTGTCAAACTGATATTCTCTTCGAGATAATTGGCCCCAAAGTGGTCAAATACTAACCATCTCCTCCTCTACAAATTTTCAAACAGATAGGAAAAAACTGACAATTTTAGACACCATGTCCTTCAGAGACCAAAGATTACCTGATACCATCAGTACTGAACTCGAGTCATTATTTTCAACTTGCAGATGTTTTCTGTGTTCGGAGATTTCTGTGCATCCCTTTTAAATAGTGGCAAACAGTAGCGATTCCTCCACAAATGCATTTATTTCCCTGCATTGTCCCAAATCTTGAGAAATATTCAGGGAATCTCCCATGTCCTGATACAATTTGGATTACCAGTAAATGGCATCCTCTTATTTTTTTTTTCTGGATTAGGAATAAAATCGTTAAGTTATTCTTCCTTTTTTTTGGACATATGCCATCTGTCAAACCGTTGTAGCTTGATTTCTTCTCTCAATTCCCATTTTAAGAGACCATTTGATATGGGGACAGTTATATCCTCACACTCTTTCTGTGCCGCCATCTTTGCATATTGGTACGCCTTTTCGTTACCATATATCCAATCGAAATATTAACCTTCCTTTTTAATTTATCATTTTTACTGAATATTGTGTTATTTCTTGGCAATTAATCCCAGACTTTCGGTGAATAGTATTTGAAAAGTCGAATTTGTCTTTCAGACGTGTTCTCATCAACCAATTAAAACAAATATTTAACATAAATCTATACCTACATTCGTAAATTCCGAATTTAAATCATTGAATTAAATGAAATTAAATCATTGCGCTATTAAGTTATAGCGTTTACATGCTTCTGGAAGGTCAGACCGACAGACTGCCAATCCTTTTTTAGATTTAGTTGATTTGTTGAGTGACAAAATTTGAGAGTTGGCAAAATTTGTTGAGTGTCTACGCTATTGTTTTTAAATTTGTCGCACTGAATTTTGTCTACTTCGCTTCATTTTATAGTTATTGGTTTATAAAACCACAAATGTGATGTAAAAATAGTATACCAAATTTCATCCATCTAGCTCAAAGTTTTTTAAAAGAATTTATCTTTATCACAGATGGTCAGTTTCCAACATTCCGACATCAGGGAGGTCTAAAAGGGGAAGATTCGTCAAAATCTCGGATTCTAATTTATTGACAATTTCAACACTTTCTCTGTCATACGTGTATGAAAAATTAAAAAATTAATATCGAATTTGTATTGAAAGTATTGTACAATCGTCGGAGTTTAATCCCTATCATAGTATCTGCAAACTGAATAAGTGTTTTAGATAATTTTACTTTTAAAATGAAATCTAATTTAGCTTTAAATTAAGAAAAATTAACCCTTTGAACTCCGAAAAATAATTAGATGTAAAATTAATCCCCTAATACAAAAATTTGTTTATTGCTATGAAAAATAAATATACATAATTCTTTTAAATCACATTTCTTTGTAAAATTAATCTACATCTCTTAACCATTGAGAAGGCGCTTTTAACAATTAAATTCCCTCCGGGGGCACCTCGTAATTGGGGATGAGATGCTTCCGGTATGGTGGCGGGATCTCGCCAACCCGGTGGGTACACTAATAGGAGGGGGGAGGTTAGACTCCTGCCATCGACGACAGGATGTACTTCCTTCGGGGAGGGTTGTACTGTGACCGTTGATGGCCATTATGACTCAACCACAGTTCCTGCTAATTGCTGATGCGGCGGTCCGGTCATTCAGTTTCTATGGTTAATCCGTGTGTCTTCGTGGCAGATCGGAGAGTCTGTTCTATGACTTAACAATTAAATTTGAAAAATAAATAAATAAAACGTCAAAGTGATGCACAATCTTGAATAGTGAGTTAGAGTCACCATCAGAGTGCAAAGGGTTAAAAGATGAAGAAATACTTAATCTGCTCATATGAAATTTCTTATTTCTTTTTGACCTTGAGTGCATTTATATTATTTTTAAAAGCATTAATGATTAAGCTATTTAATTATCATTTGCTTATTTCATTACAAGGAAATCAGTCTTATATCTATCTTGGGAAATAAATGATCGAATTATTCATGTCTGCCGCATATGCAAAATTAATTTGTTATGCTATAAGAAATTAATACTCAACTATGAACGAACTAAAAACTTGAAGGAAGTCAGAAATTCAAGGTTAGAAGCTGATAGATTTTATTTAATTTACCGTTTCGTGTTGGAATCTAGCCAAGGTCATTTCTAGTTTGTATTTTAAATCATGTCGGCGTCATAGCACAGAGATAGCGCATCTTCCTCTTGATCTGGGCTTCCCGGGTTCGAGTCCGAGTCCAGGCCAGGGAATGGTTGTTCTGTGTTCTATCTGTGAGGTGAGTGAATGTGCCCCCCCTGTAAAAAGGGGCTGTGCAAGCGAATGTGTTAAGCGTGTCATCTTCATATGGGGTAGAAGTCAGACTACTTTCCTCGGGTGTTTAGAGGTCCATTCCCTCAGAAGCTACTGCACCCCTTCTTTCGTTGTAAAGCGGGCACGTCATCATCATCATTTTAAATCTTTCTCCAGAAATGTATAAATTAAAATCAAACAAATGAACGTAAAACAGCAAAAATAGACATCCCCTGCCCAATCGTTCGTATGAAAAAATTGTAGCTTTTACTTTCTTGTATACGTAGAATAAAGTATGATAATTGTCAAAAAATTTGAATTCGAGATTTTGACAAATCTTCATGTTTTAAAACTTCTTGAGTTAGAAAAACATATTTCTGAAAAATGTTTATCTGTCGGTCTCTGACTTAAACGTTCGAGTTGTTTTAGAGTTAGGTAGATGGATTGATTGTTGATTGTTAAAATTTGGCATATTGTCTTTGCACCAAATTTGCCACAAACTCTACCACTTCTTCGCCGGCTTTCTGGCACAGAGGTAGAGTGTCTTCCTCGTGTTCTGGGAGTCCCGGTTCGGGCAGGGTTGTCCTTCTGTGTGCTATCTGTGAGATGTGTAAATGGGGCCCCCTGTAAAAAGGGTCTGTGCAAGTGATTGTGATGAGTGTGTGGCTGAAGTCGTACTCTTGACCCTAGTTGGCGCTACTTGAAACAAGAGATATATACCTTCAGCTTAAAATCCGCTGATGGGCAGGGCTTGTAAATGGCAAGTCCCATAGGTAACAACCACCACCATTTCTTCTCTTTTTGGCTCTTGCCATTTCTACCAAATTTTGTCTAAAATCTACGTAGAGGAAGTAAGTCTGCCCGAATGTTCGAATATGTTAACAAGATATAACACAAATTAAATAGAATCAGACTAATAAAATTTGGTACCCATATTTTAGCATCTATAGGAGATATCAGTCCGATTTTAAGCCAAATCCAACAAGGGATTGAGCATCTGGTGGTCTCTACTTTCAGAAACATATAAAATTGTTAGTTCAGAAACTGCGACTGTCCGATCATTCAAATTTATCCGTGTACTTCAGAGCTATAGAAGTAGTCAATGTGTGATTACCTTTGATCACAATCCTTAGTCATATGTGCTGAAATAAATGGGATAAAAGTAGCTACATCTTACATTCTAAATTGTTCAGTAATTGTAAACAGATTTGACATTTCGCAAAGTCCAAACTTTCATCTATAGAAGGAAATTTATTTCAAATATGAAAAACGAGTGGGATTAGGAGTTTGAATCATATAACAAAATAAAATCGAAAATGCCGTGACATATGCAAGCTAAAAGAAGGATAAAACAGCATGTGAACAAGTGAAAACTTTTTGTCAACATCATTATGCCAAAAATTGTGTTCGAAATTTCGCTCTTCCACAAATTATAATATGAGTATGTTATCCATCATCCTCAGAATTGTGAATATTCCGAAAGACTTCTGAGATTTTGCGATTGGCTACGATAGATAAACAGATCTTGCAAGAACAGCTTCATGAACTTTGATGACACCGGTATCAAGCATGTCATGGCAGAAATGAACAAGGACCATGGACATCTAGAAAATGAACAAGGCTCATGTTAGCATCCATTGGGCCAAATGATCTTTCAAAAAGTTCAGTAAAACATCATTCGTGGGAAATGTTCCCAGTCCAAATATGCCATGGTAGAAATGAACAAGATTAATGTTAGCATCCGT
>JAOUZG010000678.1:4904260-4933626 GCA_026289955.1 Argiope argentata | reverse complement strand
ACACACACACACACACACACATTGTGCTTTATTATAAGTAAAGATAAAGATAAAGATAAAGATAAATACATCTTGTTCAAAATCTCAACCATTAGTGAAATACTTTTTATTCATCCATTCAAGTTCCGATACATTTTTTAGATTTGTAGTGGATGGCACTTAATAATAACTTAATAATGTCAATACAGCTTTCCCATATAATAATTCATTAATTGAATTGAATTTTTTAATACTTCAAATAGAATTTTAGCAGTTGCTAAGGAAAATTGAAATCAGCAGGCAGTAGCTCAATCGGTAAAATGCAAGGATTTCAGTATTTTTCGCTTGAAGGTGAAGAATGCGAGTTCAATTCTTGCGAAAATCAATTAATTTTTGATAAATTATTTATTTTAATTGTAATTATTCCTATTAATTGTTCATAATCTCTCTATATATAAATACAAATACATCTTGATCAAAATCTCAACCATTAGTAAAATATATTTTATTCTTCCATTCAAGTTCAAATACATTTTTTAAACTTGCAGTGGATGGCACTTAATAATAACTTAATAATGTCAATACAGCTTTCCCATATAATAATTTATTAATTGAATTGAATTTTTTAATACTTTAAATAGAATTTTAGCAGTTGCTAAGGAAAATTGAAATCAACAGGCAGTAGCTCAATCGGTAAAATGCAAGGATTTCAGTATTTTTAGCGTGAAGGTGAAGAATGCGAGTTCAATTCTTGCGAAAATCCATAAATCTTTGATAAATTACTTATATTTATTCAAATTATTTAATAAAAAGAGGCTAAAATAAAATTTTTCTTTGTTGAACTAAGGAGAAACTGACTTTAAAATAATTTATATTACATGCTTATCAGTTAAAGCCTGAAGCCACCACAGAACTAGAAATTTCATGACTAAAATACTTCCAAATTTAATTTAACTGAGAAGTTGTACTCCTTGAAATTTGTCTCGTGTACATGATGTGAAGGAACAGGGCGACAAGTGAGCAATCTACAGACAAATTTTATTGAAAATTTGCTAGGCGAGTCAGTACTTTAAAAGCTAAATTTGTGTGTCAGATTTTATTCATTTTGCTGTTTACCTTTTTGTAATTATCTTGTTCGCTTGCATTCGAAAAGATAGACATACTTTCCTACAGGTGAATATCTTTCAGAATTTTGAAAAAAATCTTTAAAATTCGGCTCAATAAAATACCTTTTAAATTTCATTCATCTTGATCAAAATATTTTTAAGTTTTAGCATTCATAGACTTACAGTTATAATTCCAAAAATAGTTTCGCATTTAAGAGGCTTAGAACGCAGAAATTTGTCAAAATCTGTCTGACGTTTTTTTAAATTAATTAATGCAATAATATTCGCATAGGAGAAAATAAAATAAAAGATTAAAATGAAATCTGCTATGCATATTTCAGTGTATCAAGTCAGAGCATCATTTCTTGAACGGCCAAGCAACACGTGATCGTGCAAGTTAAATTGTATTTTTATTCATCTTAATCGTTTCATTGAATGACTCACTCTAGTATTGCAAACGATCCAAAAAACGTTGTCTCGCATTTATTGTCTAAAAAAATATTCCATTTCCTGTTTATTTCATTTCACATAATCACGTGCTCAAAATGACACTATTTATAGGTTTTATCCTTTGTAGTCATTAACTCATTTTTTTTAAGTCAGAATCAAGTTATTAAAAGCTGATTTTTTGAGATGCTAGTGCAGATAGTAAAATTTTTATTTTCCACTTACGGATTTTTGTTGACGTCAGAAAACCTCATTCCCAAAACAATATCAGGTTTTTAACAATATCATCATAAAATAAGAAAGCAGCCAGATAAAAAATATAAGATCTGGCTAGTTGAAAGTCTGCCACTGAATTGAACCCACATTCTTCTCTTGTCCACAGAGAATTTTTGCAAATTCTGTGATTGGTTCCACGAATCTTTCTACAAAAAGGAAGTTGCATGGAAACAATTTTTAAAAAATCAAAAGTAAATTGTGCTTTATTTTGCTGATGTACAACCAGATACTTTTAAAGATGAAGTGAAGTATGGCAATTGCATTTATATTTAAAGAAAATTTAAATCCTAATGTATCTTGTTCAACACGTGGAAGGGATTAAAAATCTGCAGTATATCAAACAAGGTAAAATGGTTAATATTTCAAGTAGTTCACCGCCTCTCCATTTCTTTGTGTAATAAGCTGTGCAGTCATCATCTGCATTCATTGATTCAATGCCAGGTGTTCTTGGTTGGACAATTCTAATAGAAACAGATTTATCTCACACTTTATATTTAAAGATTCTCAAGATTGTGCCTTTTTTTAATTAGCAACTTTGAAGGAATCTACAGAATAAATTTTTATAAATGTAATACAAAGATGGATATCGAAAGTAAAAATTGTTATTACAGTGTTAGAATAATCAAAAAGGATATTTTTTTATATGCATCAAACAATTTGTTAGCTGAGTCTGATTGGTACTTACGTATTATACCGTCTTCGCCAACGATCGCCAATGGTTTAGCAACTCATTGGCGACGGATTTAAATTTGGCGATAAAGATCAACGGATTACACCATTGCCGGATTGTTATAATTGGCGGTTTAGTAACTCATTGATGGCGACTTCAAATTTGGCAATAAAGCTGGACGGTATAATACGTAAATACCCATTATTCACTGATTCTTATTTAAATTATTCCTTATTCTGATTTAAATATTTATCCTTGAATTAACACAAGAAGCTGAGGTTGTAAAAGATAAGTTCTCATAATGCTATCGATTATCGTTTTCAATATATGAATTATTGAATCTATAATAGAAATATTTTCAGAATACCATGGTTACAATGATTGATACTGTCTTGTCTAAGTTTCATCTGCGTTTTGTTATTTGTAATTTATTTAGAATAAAGCACCATTGCTTTTCACTAAACTTGCTGGGTATTTCACCATACATGTTACGAGACGGATCTTTACTTGATAATTTAGCAAAAAAGGAAGAATTGAGTCAGATTGATATCAATATTTTTCAAAATTTTCATCTCTATATGTACGATTCTTTTATTAACATAACTACTTATATTCTTATGAATCAGGAAATCATATTTTTGCATAAAGACAATTTGGTAAAAGATGAAAAAGTCCAGAATTCCATCTTTATATATAATTCGTTTATATAAATTTTTCTAAATATAATATTTTATTGAGAATACCTCACTTTTAATTCTTTACTTTTATTTCAAATATTTTTTTAAAAAAATAGCTGATTATTAAAGGAGGTGGCTGCAATTCGACTTTAATTTACAATCTATAACAATTAGAATATATTAAAGTATTTTTATTTTGTCGAAGATGTTGTCATAAATTTTGATTTTATATTTAGTTTTGTTGTTATGTATTTGGAGAACAAATCTAGCCTAATTTCTGTAGTATTTTTGTATTTGTAGTGTAGATTCAGAGGTTTTCTTTAAACAAGATGATTGCTTTTTACTTTTCCGCATCTTTAGAATGATAATAATTTGTTTCCGGTTAATATTTTTTTTATTTCATTAACTCCCTGAAATTATATTTATCTTTATGTATATCCCCTGGGGAGGTATCTCGGAATGAGGATGAGATGCTTCTGTCATGGTGGTTGGATCTCGCCACCCTGGAGGATACACTGATTGATGGGGTTAGGCTTCTTCCATCGATGACGGGGCGTCCTTCCTACTGGAAGGGTTGTGCCATGGCCAGTGATGACCCGACCGTGTTGCTGTTGAGGCGGTCGGTCATTCAGCCCTAGCGGTTTATATATGTGTGCCTTCGCGGTGGGTCAGAGACTCTAGTATGATTTATCTTTACGTATTAAGATTCTATATTGCTTGAACACAATAATATTGGAACGGAAGTTCAATACATATAAATATTCCAATAACTAAATATTAAAACAATACCCCCACAAAACACATAGAAACACAAACAATTTTACTTAGTTGTTACAATTATCCTAATATTTAACCTTTCATTGTACTTTTTACAAGCTTTCTTAATTTACTGATACATCCCTTCTCTTAATTTAATCACTCTAGGTAATTATATAATCTGCCTATTTGGAAGTCTACCACTGAATTTAACCTCCCATTCTTCAATTCATAATTCACTTATACGCCCCTTCTCCAAATTTTGTGACTCTAGGTAATTGCCTAATCTGCCTATTTGGAAATCTACCACTAAATTGAACCCCCATTCTTCACTTCTTAATCTACCTGTACACCCCTTCTCCTAATTTAGTGACTCTAGGTAATTACCTAATTTGTCTAGTTAGAAGTCTGCCGCTGAATCGAACTCACATCCTTCTCTTGTTCACATAGGATTTTAGCAAATTCTGCGATTAGTTGGACTTATCTTTCTACAAAAAAGAGATTAACATGATAAAGATTTTAAAAATTCAAACACAAATAGAGCTTTATTTTGCATAAATAATTGAACAACCTCTTTAAACAAACTTTTCATCTTTGGTGAGGGAGATAGCTTACATTTTATTCAATATATTAGCTCTGTGTAACTGAAAGCTTTAAAATAGTTTTGAGTGAATTTTAAAAGCTCTTAAATTCGTTTTTCAAGTTGTCAACTCTAGTATCCTACAGCAATCCAATTAGTTTTATACGTTATATCTCCTCCATTATCATAATCTACGTACTCTCGGAGGAACAGAAGAACGTATTTCACTAGATTACATTCAGGATTTTTTTTTAATGTCGTCTAGATAATCTCTAACTATTCGAACTATACTCAAAATGTATTTAGAAGTCTAACTCACCGCGTAATTTATCCCACTGTCTATCAATTAGTTTGATTTTACAGAGCAGGAATGAACATTAAGTCTATCGCGATAGATCGGTGGACCATCAAGACATTTGGGGGTGATCGTCTTTACTAAGATTTAAGACGCGCACATCAAAAGAAACATATTATGGAACACCAACGTCAGCTAGACAGGTGATTCGGCTTTTCACAATCAATGCTACTGCGCTTATTTAAGCAATTGATTCGATGAATTTGTAGACGGCATATGTACCATCAGTAGAACACATGATGACGCTTCAGTACATATATATCAATTATATATGGATCTATTCACGTATGTTCGCTGCTCATAGCATTGAATACGTCCATGGCCTAACAGTCACACATAATTGTTCAAAAATTTGTGTTTTGTAGTCAAAATAGCAATCTATCATATTTTAAATGAGGGGTACAAACAAGTGTAAAGAAAAGAAAAATATATAATTATTGACTTTTTTTTTATATATTTTTTTAAAAATATATAATTATTGATAATTATTGACTCCACACCTACGCCACTAGGTGGACCGTAATATCTTGAAAAAATTAGAAGTATACCGTACTCTAGAACAGTGTACCTGTAGTACCGGGGGCAGACTTTTGGAGACAGATAGAGTCCATGGAATAGGAAGACCTAGAACTCAATCTTAAAGAAGCATTGAGAATTCCTTTCAGCATAGTTACGCCTCAGTATTCATCAATTAGTTTAAATTTCTAAAGGTTCCACTTTAAATACTCATTGGAAATTTCTGTATAATTATTCTACTCCATCTATCAATTAATATCAAAATTTCTTTTCTTTTTTTACCTCCATTTCAGAATTACTACTTCATTCATTAAAGCATGGGTGTTCTTTTTATTGCGGAAGAATAAGCACAGCCAAAACCTATTTATTTGATATTTTCTTCGAATTATTTCCCCATGCAACTAGCTATACGTGTTTGGCGGAATTCAAAAGTATAAAAACAAATAATAAGCCTCTTTTCCGCATGTATTTTGTTTTATGTAATCATTTTCTATGTAGAATTTTGGATCCAATCTAACCAGGAAATCGACCATTTGTCGGTTTGCTTTTCTGAAAATAAATCAATGCGATAATTCGGAAACTATTATTTTAGATAAATGAAATTTTGTATTTAGTCTCATCGAATTCACAGGTTCTTATCGAATTTTAAATTTCGTCGTGTGAAATAAAAGGTATTTGAAATTCATAATCGAATTCTGTTGGTATTTTGTGAAGGAATATGCCTCATATTATATTAGTACGTGAGAAAATCGGTATAAAAGCACTACCACACTGTTGGTCACATTTTCTGATGCGAAATATACAAAAGAAATGTATTGGAATTAGGTCCTGACTAAGGCAGTGGCATATGGCTTAGTTGGGCCCCCACATAAGTGGGGAGGGGGCCAAATTGAATAAAAATTTTATTTTACGTTTCTTTCTGTAATGAAAGTTCTTCATTTCTAAAGTAGTGAAGCAGAGGGAGCCCCAAAAGAGATTTTGCCCCGGGTTCCAACGAGACTAAGTCGGTCCCTGATTGGAACGATCTAAAACTTCTTCCTCGTTATTTTGATAAATTTGCAATCTTTATACCTCGCTCATCCCAAAGAACTATTGCTAGAAATGTGTATTTATCTACAAATATGATCACCCCAACGTATAGCAGACGAATGAAATTGCTTTCCCTATTAGCTCAAGATATTGTGCGATATATCTATGATGCTATTCGATATTTCAAATGCGGGTTATATCTTGAAGACATCATAACAATGTTGTAGGGCATTTTGTTTTAGAGATGTGGTCTTAATATCAAAATCGAATTTTTCTTACAAATGGTGAACAAAATGCAACAACTTATCCAGTTATATAGATAAAATGTGGTATACAGATCAATTACTAGGTTTACGGCTTATTAAATTAGAGGTTTATCAAATTTTGATATTTGTTTATTAATCGACTGTCAGTTAGTCGTCGTATGTATGTAAAAATAATAGTTCAGAAGCACAACAAGCTAGGAAATAATATTTAATATCTGGTGTAGACATCAAACTTATAGCCTTTTAGCAAATTTTTGGACCAATAGGTCAACTGAAAGATATACAAGATGCATCTCGATTCTTTTAGCTGTACAAAGGAACGAAACAAGAAACCCGTCATAATTTAATAGCATTGAAGAAATCGAAAAAAGAGTGCGCAAATGATGCTTGGTATATCTTTTCCGTCTAATTATTATTATTTTAACTTAACATAACGTAGAAAAGGTGTTATTCTATTGTTTTCAAGTGTCCTTGGCAGCCCTTCCAGTAAACCATTAAGTTGTAGACTTCACAATTCTTTATTTGTTGCTTGTGCACTTTTGTAGTTGTAACAGGAAATTTACTCGAAACAAAATTACGTCTATATATTAGGGCAGAGAAAATCTGTTTAATAATGAGTTGCAATAACTGTTTAAGTATTTAACAGGATTTCTTAAAATAACCAAGAGAATATTTAAAAGTGAAACTGTAAATTCATATTATTTGAATAAATTGCGTTACATAATAATAAAAAGCTTGGATAATTTTGCAAGATCTTGCTTCAAATTTAAGCAGATTTGTTTCCCCTTTAATTTAGAAAGAAGTAAGATTGTTTTTTTTACAACCATATTGAAAAGTATTCGCTTATAACAAAATTACCCTACCATTTCATAAAGTATAATACCTTCAATTTCAAGAGCATACGCCGGAGAACGCACCTTCATTCCTTCCTATAGTACTTCCAAAATGTTAAATAACCGAGTTTTTAATGTTTTTTTCTTATTTATTATGAAAAAAATCTAAAATATTATTATTTCTTTTCAATTATATTCCGATAAAAAAAAGTAGCATCGTTTAGTATTTGATGCAAAATTGTAGATGGCAGCACGATTGTTTAAGTTTCCGAACAATCGGTTTATCTTGGATTTTTTCAACGTTTCCAAGTTGCTCCGTTTCGCTTGTCTAGATGTGCACTTGCTCAGACGAAATAACTCTGTGTCACGCAAGGCGGTAAAGTTCAGATTAATTTTGAGGAAAACTTATCGCTGCTAATGATGAACAATGAAAAAGTTAGTAAGGGAACTGCTGACAACAGAGGTATGGCAGCTTTATCGAAGTCTTATTTAGTATTATACAACAGCGTTCAAACTGCTGGGTAAGTATATTGTTTACGTTTTTAAATCTCGCGTGTAGAAAAACAAGACAGAATTTTATAAAATTAATACTATTTTAATCTTTTTTTAGGAAAATATTAATTTGCGTTATTGTCTATTAGTCATATAACTCGGAGGCTTTTTAATATGAATTTCCTGGCGTTCAAAGGTCCAATTTCTACTTCCAGCTTATTAAATTCGGTGATCGCATATTATCACGAAACCTCAAGTATTAAAGCTTGATTTGTATACATATTCTGAAAATAATTCGCTAAGGAAAAAAATTAAAGTACCTTTTTTTTATTTAAAAAATCTTTGTTTATATTTTAATTGGAACAATTATATATATATATATATATATATATAATATACAGCAAAAAATATTACGGTAAAAAATTTTTGGAAAAACGCTATACATTATTTTAATAAAATCGGGCGGGATAGAAATTTAAAGTGTAAATCAAGAATTAATGCCAAGCAACGATATTAAGTGTTATGCAGTTGCATTTCGTTTCATATTCTAATAAAAAATTAGGTAAATGAAAAATAAGAAAAAAAATATTTGCATGAAAAATTGTTTGAAATTATTTACTTATTTTATTATATTTACTAAAATTTTTTATTTTTCAGTTAAAATGATAAAAAGTTAATATTGTCCAAATTCTCTTGATTATCATAGCATTATTTTGTATGAACTCATTTTAGAGTTTTACATTTATTGTAATGCTAATATTAATAAATAATTATTATAAAAATGTTCATTTTTAATACAGTAGATCCTCCTGTAGCACAACTTACCCTGCATTTTTAGGAATTAAATTAATATATATTTTACCAATGGTTAATAGTATTTACTAGCTGTAATCAATAAAAAAATGAAGTAAATTCATACTATTTGTAGTTTATTTCCTGCCTAAAAAATTAAATTTTTACCTTAACTTATAATAATAAAATTACTATTTTGTTGAGTAGCATAACTTAATAAAATAATTGATGTTCTAACTACAGCTATAAAAGATATTGTAAAGAAATAACCTAATATAGTGGAATTTGTTGCCTGTTCTAGTTATATACCTGCAAAGAAAATGCACTTTCTCTCTAGATTGCTTAGTGAAAAATAGGATCAGTCAGTCAGAGTTGCACACCCTGTAAAAACTAATGTAATCTTGTAAAATTATGTGTGTGTGTTTTTAATATGGTTTGAGAGTTTCAGAAATTCAATTCTTGAGCACATGGTGCATAATTTCTCATGATTGATCAGCATTACTCCTCTAGCTGACAGAATTTGGTTCAGAAAATTTTGTATGCAAATTATATGTTTTCAAAATGTCGACTTGTTTTAGTATTGGACTTGTTTACTTTAATTGATACACTTGATAAGTGTATTTCTTGATACATGTTATTTTTAAATACATGCCATCAAATTTCTATTTTAAAAAAACTTCATCAACTAGATTAATGATTAATAATATTACTAAGTATATACCTCCTTTTATCACAAAATATTGTTCCATTTTTTAATTATTTGCAAAATTATGAAACTATATATCTTATATCTTAACTATATTGTCGAGTATCTATTATTAACTATTTCTAATTGGGACAGTTGTAATTTATTTTCTTATGAACAATCATAGGTAAAGCTTTCTCACATTTCTGCCCTCTGATGAAGTGGAGTGGTGATTCTACTGATCACAGTTTTATTGTATTGATTGTGATTAAAAGTTTGGGGCTACTCTGACTTTTCACAATCTGTACTGTAAATATTGTTGGATAAACAATTTAAATGTGTTTTTTGCAGTAAATCCATGTAATGTTTCTATCTGCAATTGAATTTAAATCTTTCTGTATTACTATTGTTTTTTTAATATGATTTTTTTAATGCTGTCTATATTTTTTCCTTGGATGTTTTTTGATAAAGTCATGCATTGAATTTTCTAAAAGCTAAGATAACAGATCCATCTGTATTCATTACTTGTTTCCTTGATAAATTTAATAATTAAGAGAGAAGATATTTCTTTAAAAATATCTTATTTTAAATTTTACTGTTTTATTACTTCTGAATTGGCACTTGGTATTAAGTGTAGAATTATTAAGCACACAAAAATTAAGTGTATGTCTTAATTACTATTATTTTTTTAATGAGCCTTTTAAAAAAAATGTATTGTTACATTTTTTTTCTCTATAGATGGAGTTATATTCTTTTTAAAACTCTGAAATATCTATTGGTAAAGCAAGCAGTCTCTGGATTATGGGCTGATTGCAGTAACAGTGTGATAATTTTTCAATCTTTAGCTGCCTTAGAAGTAAGAAATTTTTTAATAATTTTTGCTATATAATTGTGATATAATATTATTCCGTTATAAATTTTAGTTATGTTAATAGAGCTCTTTTGACAAAACCAGTGAAGTTATGATTCTCATAAAAGCAAATAATACTTGTGAAACCTAGGATTGAATTCATTCAGATTGTTTTGATATTGTGTATTCAATACTGAAGATATAACACTTCATTCTCAAGCCTTTAATAGAAATCTCCAGTGAAGAGAAAATCATTGACATTAAGTGAACAGCATCATAGTCATTAAAACATCAGCTTAGTTCAATGTTAGTATTGATGGATTCTATAACACCTTTTTGTAAATTACTTGTAGTAGAATTAAGCAGATATACATCTAAAGAATAAAATAGCAAGTTGAAATGAATTCAAACTGAAGAAGATGAGCGATTTCCATCTTATTTTTGTATGTGATAGAAAATCAGAAACCTGTCTTATTCTCTATCTATAAATGAGCTGTGTAACATCTACATACTGTATTAATGCTGTGAATGGGAAAATATGATACAAACAGATTAAATGAATTCCTTCTAAGTGTAAATATGCCATTTGACATTGGTATTTGCCATATTGCAGTATGGACTATTGTGTATAAGGTACTATACACCACTTTTATGTGCAAATGATTCAATCTGTAATTAGTAATGGCTATTCTTTAACTAGTTTATAGAGGATGCTTCTGAGAATATCAAATAATCTATAGTTGTTTGATATTACTGCATAACAGTTTAACCTTACTTCAATTGATTAATATGGGGCCTTATTTATTAAAGAAAGTACTGCCATCTCTTGTAAGGAATGTATCATGGCTGAGAGCATTCTCTATATTACCACCCTTACAAACATCAACAATGATTTATCTTTAACATCTGGTAAATATTTTGGATGATTGTGTGGATGACCCTTACTGGTTGCTCAAATATATATCTGGCATGATTTTTTGTCCCCTTGAAGTAAAAAAAAAAAAAAAAAAATGTTCAGTTTGTTGCTGATTGTTTTGTGTGCCTTGCCAAGAAACTTGGCTGATACATGATAGAGCCGTTGCGTGATTCATTTTTATGGTTCAATGCTTCATAAATGTCATATATCTATCTTGATGCATTAAATTATACAAACATTTGTTATAGCCTCAAACCAGTTTCATTGAATTTATTGAGAAATATTTTATTAGATGACTTGGAACTTGGTGAAGTGAACTTCACTTAAGAAATGTAATTGCTGCATTTGATAACATAAGACCAATGCAAGAAATTTTTTAAAGAATGCACTAATGCTTCATTCACAAATGTGAATTATTTAATGATGTACTTGACTGCTGCTTTGAATTTTTATTCTCAGACTTTTCTTTAAAAATAAATGAGATTGTCCAATTGTAAAGTATAATCCTATATTCTATCTATGTTAATAAAAATGCAACTCGAAATGCGTTGCTAAGCGCAAAACTGGAGAACTGCTCGACCGATTCGGCTAAATTTTTAAAAAATATTTTCGTTAAGACACGAGGATGGTTCTTATGGAGAAAAAATTAAAAAACTGTGTGGAAAATAGTTAAAACGACACTTTTCTTACTTTCCCGCCAAAAATCTTCATTTCCTTCCCCCACACCAACTGAGTTAGATAACAGGAAGTAATAAATTATGATTTGTTTAGAAAGAAATGCGCGAAGTCAGTTGATTTCCATTCATAGATAACGGAATGTTTAAAAAATAAAGAAAATAGTTGCTTTTATTATTAGTCGGTATGAATTTTTAATATATGCCTGCTCGAAATAAAGTCTGGGCAGGGAAGAAAAAAAAAGAATAACAAAGGGGGAAAAAAGTTTGTAGAAAGAAAAGTAGTGGAAAAAAGAAAGAAAAAAAAAGAAAAGGGGGGTGTGTGTCAACATTATTTCCACTGTGCGCGGCATTTTCCAAGCTGTTTTTAAAATTTCGCATCTCTTGAAAACCAATTGTGTCTGTATTTGTTTAGAGTGTTTACATTTATGAAAATTTGAATCTCATTATTCTATAAAAAAAACGTAGAATTTTAGACCTTTACCTATACCATTTAAGTAAAATATCAATTCCGAGTTAATCATTGCTCGGATAGAAAGAGAAAGATGAGTAGTACAATGAACCGAACAACTGAAGAAAATTATACTAAATAATACTATAAATGAATTATTTGATTATCAAAATTTGTTTGGTTTAAAAATATTTTGGTGAAAAACCTGTTACGAGACACAGCTACATAAAATATTATATGAAAATTTTAGCAAGCATTAATGCTGGTGAACCGACTGGTCGCCAAAGGTGGCTAGTAGTAAATATTTTTGATTATACTGAGTATGATTAATCTTTTTTTACTTTTAAAAGAATTTTAAATAGTTTTTTAATTATTATTATTTTCCAATAAAGTCCAGTTTTAAAATGAAATTTATTTTTATTCTAAGATGTTTTAATTTTTGTAATTCTTTCCTTGCCAGCAGTATAAGGACTGTTTAATTACCTTTTTCTAATACAAAAGATTTAGCTGTTTAATAATATTGTATTTTTAAATATGTATAAATTCTGATTTATTCTTTATATATTCATAAATCATTTATATATTTTATTATAATTACAGGTCCTACATTGTCTTGTAGGTATCGTTCCTTCTAGTGCTGTTGTTACTTTCTTGCAAGTTTTTTCCCGAGTGTTTATGGTTTGGGGAATTATTAGACCAATTGAAACGGTATTATTCTTTAGTATTATGTTGTTAATTTTTATAATGATTTTATTATAAAATTAAGAACGTTCTATTAAATAGTGCCCTTTAATTTTAATTTTTTTTATTTAATTTTTCTGAAGGGTTTTTTAAAAAAAAAACCCTTCAAATAATGTAGAATTCTGACAAACTTCTTTGGCCATTTTTCCCTTGCATCTGGCTATTGGAAAAGTACCTTAATTTTAAATTACAGAATTCATTTATTAACAGAATATCAGTAATGTATGATTATATCTTTATATTTGCTAAAGTTAATAGCAATATTTACCTGTAATTAGATTACATTGTTGTCTTTTATGCTTCATTTCAGTATCAGCATAAATTTGTATCAATATCACGGTTGACTAGGCTGTTATTTGTGTTAAAGCTAATTTTAGATTCATATTTTAAAAAAAAAAAAAAAATTTGTCCACTTTTTAATTCATACAGTATATTTAATTGTTTTTATATTGTCTAGTAAATGTGAGATCATACACTTTAAAATTAGTATCAGTAAATCATTATAAGTCATTAATATTTACTTATAATAATTTATGGATTAAAATGCAGCCTATGATTAACTTATAAACATAGTTCAAATTTAAACACATTTTTAACTCATTGTATTTGATAAACTTGGCAAATTAAACATTGGGCTTATTGGCTATATAGAAAGTTTCTTGAATGCAAACATCAGTGTGAGTAAATTCAGTTTGAGAAACATTATATTAATGTTATATACTTCTATTATATTCTTACGTCTATTATACTTGCACTAATTCAAACATTTATCTTTCTGAATTTCTATACCATATATAATTTATTTTTCTTTCTATTTATGATATGGGGTCTTAGTACAACAATGTAATGACTAAGTGGGTGAAAAGTTATAAAATAAATGCAGAAAAGGGTTTTTGCTAGTACTATCATGAAGAAAGGGGATAACTTAGTTACAGTATAGGTTTCAATTAATTTATGATGTATGAATTCTAGTAGTTATTTAAAACCTTCTAAATATTGCTAAAAATACCTGCAGTGAGAGAACATATATAATGAAATCATTTAACATTGCTTCCATTCTTTTTCTTACGCTTAAATCTGCGAAATGACATTGAAAAAGGCAGTATTCCTTTTCAAATTCATAACTGTGTTTAATACAAACAAAATTTAATTCATGCGAGATAATTATTTTCTCTTTTTTTTTTTTTTTTTCACTGAACAGACAGATACCATCAAAAGTAAGTTTGGAATGCAAATTATTGCTTGTTTATTCTCAAACTATTTGCATCATATACTGACCATCATATTCACCAAATATTATTTGGAATATCTACTTTTTGGATCTTGTTAAATATTTTGATTTGCAAGAAGGTGAAAGACTTTATTGACCTTTAAAATGTCATAAGATACAAATTTTCAAGCAAAAAGAAAATCTGAATCTTTAAATGGCAACTTCTTTTTTTAATTCATTTAGCTTTTGTTCCTCTGAAGATTATTAAATTCCATTTCCCCTTTTATTTCATTACAAATAGTTGATAGCATTAACTGCAATAATTCAAAAGTTATTTTAGTTCTAAGTTGTAGGCTAATTAAAACTTGTCCTATTATTGAAATGTTACACACAAAGATATTCATAACCCTATGACCTTAAATCTTGACATATGGCTTTAAAAAAAAATTTTTTTTTAATTCTTGTATTTTAAAATTGTATTTGATTTTTGTAGGTTCAAAACTGTCCAACTTTGCCACTCACACTTATTGCTTGGGGAATAACAGAAGTTGTTCGATATTCATATTATTGTGCCAATCTCTTAGGCACTCCACCTAAACCTCTTACATGGTGCAGGTATATTATTTAAATTCAATTATCTGACTAGTCCTTTTATGAGATTAATTTCATTTCATATCTTATTTTATTGTAAAGTTATGAAAAGAAAAGTATTAGAAACCTATTGATATGTTGAATTCAATATTTTATTTTTCTAATAACTTTATTATGCAATTCTTTTCTAAATTATATTTATAAGCATATATATATCTTGTATGTCTAAAGTCTCAGTTTCTTATGGGGGAAAAAGGTGACTACTTTTAATCCATAATTTATATAAATTTTTAAACTATATTATTGAATTATTTAAAGATGTCTTTAGCAGATATAGCGTCTGCTTTTGCATATAGATTTTTAAACTATATTAATATTTTTCAGGTACACTCTTTTTATGGGATTGTATCCAGCAGGAGTATCGGTATGTTTCTTAAAAATAAATTTTGGTTATTTTCTCTGCTTGTTTACATTTCTATTATTATTAAATTAGTAAAAAAATTTGCTTTGTTGAGATGCAAATTGATTAATAATACATAACATTATTATTGATTGGAATTTCTGTTCAATATTGTATGGGGAATAATGGAAGTCATTAACCACTTAACTGTTTTATTTTCTTTACTATCTTATAAGATTTCTATTTTAGGAATATTTCCATATTTTGTTTCAAATGGAAATCCATTGAATGCATGACTTATCTGTGTATTTGAAGTAATTTTCATATTGAATTATAACCATTATGAATGGTTTATTTTCAGCTTGTAGCTTTCAAAATTCAATAAATTGATACACATACAGCTTACGGGCGAAACTGTTAAGCAGTTAAATATCTGACATAGACAAATATATTCATTTAATGGGTAGGCATCTTAAATATCGAAGAAATATTATTGTTTACTTTACAAAAAGACACAAAGTAGCATTGAAGTTCCAATAGACTACAGCTTTGACTGGAATGCACTTTTCATATTTGGAATTCTTTGACTAGGTTATTCAAATAACGTACATATTGCAGACTGTATTTAAGATGAGTTATAATTTATTATATGTATAGATTGTAATAATCAATTTTCTTTTTTTTTTCTTCCACAGTTTACTTAATATTATCTGGAACATATTCAGTAATATTACATAACAATTGCATCGTTACTATTAATTTTGAATTTTTATGAAATTACTATTGAATGTCTGGTTTTGTAAACAGAGATTAGTTTTATTGACTAATCCAATTACATGTTTATATGTCCTAATTTTCAGCAGTTATCAACCCTTTGCTTATTTTTTACAACAATACTAATGAATCAAAATGCTTATGCAAATCATTGTCTGATTTATTTAATTCACATCATCCTGTATTTTTGTCTGCAGTTTTATACAACTTCTCTAAAACTATATTAATGAAATTCTTTATTAAAAATAATATTTATACTGATTTGCTAGCATATATACTTCTCAAAAGTAACAATTTTTACTCATTTTATTGTTGTCAGAAGTGGCTTAGTGATAGCAATTATGATTAAAAGACTTCATGATGCTGAAATGAAGTAAATGTTGTCAAAGTCGTTTGTCTAATAGTTTGTATACCAATGTGTATAGTTTAATTTAAAAATTTGTCGTGTAAAAGCTATTTGAAAGGTATTTACTTCCAGGAATAATCTATTCAAATTTATAAGGAAAGTATCAGAGATGCTTAATATATATTGTTTTCAATAGACTTTTTCATGAAATATGTACTCCAGTTCTTGCGAAATCTTCTGTAGTAATTTTTTTTAAATCAATTCTTGCAGTTGTCAGTTGTGATATAAATTTTCTAATCAGTGTTGCCATTTCTCATCAGCATATAGCCATATTGAAGAATTGGTTGCTCAACTGAGATACACAACTGTTACTATACATTTTTTTTGGGGGGGGGAGAGATTTTATAGACAATTTGTTCATCTAAATTATCACTAACCATCCCCAATTTAAAATTTCTTGTCATGTTTGTTATTTGTAGCACTAAGAAAGTTGCATTACATGTGATTTCCCCAAAAATACATGCTGATTTTAAATATATAATATAAAAACAGAAATTGTTTATTAAACATTTGTGATTCTTTTTGAACTTATATTAATTACTTTTTGACATATATAGAGAAAGTTCAATCGATATCTATTTCACAGTAACAGTTTGAAAGTGTAACATTCTTATAGCCATTATTACAGTGATTGGAAAAGGTAATAATCTGATCTTAAATCATTTTGGTAATGTATCTCAAATATAAAAGTTATGTCCTTTGTGAAATTTTTTAAATGATATAATTGATGACACCTATTTTTCTTTGAAATATTTTAAATTTAGAATATAATATATTCTTTCAGAATATATTTATAAAGAAATGGTCTGAATATCTTGGGTTTAGAATAATAATTACCTAAAATAATCATAAAATGTATGAAAAATTTTGTAAGTTGCCATTCACTGAATAAAAATCTTCATAAAATAAATAATTTTTTTTTTGAATCTTAAATTAAATGAATAAAATAATATATGTCTGATAAATTTAAAAGATACTATCCTAATTTACATTTTAAACAATGTAACAAAATAAAAACTGTCCAGAAACATTCCAAATAGTTCTCTTAAGTTATACTGGTGTCTGGGAAGGTAAACTGATAAATTCTTCTACATGTTAAAACTTATTGAATTTTGCTTTTGAAAATTAAATTAATTTTTAAAAATATTCATAAAATGCATCCTTTATACATTGCTAAATTATGTTATTCAATAATGCACCAGTGCATAAGAGCATATATTATGTTTATCATGAGATTTATTAATGACATATTTTTAAGGTCTTGTTAAAAATTTTAATTTAAAGGAAAGTAATATTCAGAATATAATTTTATTTATTGTAATTTTTAAAAATGTCTTATTTATTTTTCATTTAGGGTGAAGTCGGAAACATGTTGTATGCCTTGAATACCATAAAAAAGACACACATGTTTTCAGTAGCTCTCCCTAATCGTTATAACATATCTTTCAGTTATTACTACTTCTGTTTGGTTTTGATGGCATCCTATGCACCAAGTAAGTAAATGGTAGTTTATAAGAATAACCATTAAAGGTTTTGTAAACTTTTGTGTACAAACACATTTTTCCTTTCCATTCCTTTTTTGCAATAATTTATTTCAGAGAAAATTTCTAGGGTTGCATGTTATGTATTATTAAGTATTACTTTATCTAATTTATTGATATTCATTATAGCTGGTTTAGTAAAAAAATGAATGGAATAGCTGTTATTTATAATATCCTTTTCAAAAAAAAATAATAATTGTCATTATATTTTAATCTATTTTTCTCCAAAACTACCAAAATTGAAATAATTTATATTGTCTCTAAAAATCTATTACAAACTTATCATTACTTTTCATATAGAAATAATATTGTTTTTCAAAGTTCCCAAACTATTTTCTATAAAAACAAAGAAAGATTAAATTTCAAATATTGTATGGATTAAATCTATGATAAGGGATTCCAACCTTTTAAGTACTGGAATCCACTTCCTAGAATGTTAATTGATTGTGATCCATTTTGTCTTCCATGAATTGAATATTTTCAGAAATTAGCAGCACATTCTTTTTTTAAAAAAGTTTTATGAGCCCAAAATAAACTTTTGTGAAAAAAGTTTATTTTGGGCTCATAAAACAAAAAAGGTGCAGCACATTCTTTTTTTAAAAAAGTTTTATGAGCCCAAAATAAACTTTTATGAAGAAAAAACATTTTTTAAATATGTGTCCACAAATGATAGTAAACTAACCAAAACTAATGCATTTAATACTGTGAATTAAGAATTGAAAGGGCTTTTCTGAGTTGGTAAGAGGTAGACATATTCATGTAAGAAATTTCATGGGACTGAAACTTAAAGCAAAGGTGCAGTGTAGAGGAAAAGGCAGTGCATCTGATGTGTGCAAAGTCTGGTTTTTAAAATTATCTGGACGTAAAAAAAATCACTTGTGTGAAAAGACAAGAAGTAGACACACAAGTCGCTTGTTTGCATTTTTTTCCATGCTACTATCATGTGTAAACCGTTAGCACTTTCTGCAGATTATTGAAAAAGGTTTTTATATTCAAAAACTTGTCACGACCAACTTATAATTGGTTTACAACCTACAGTTTAGGAATTCCTGATCTGTGGATGAAAAACATTTGTTTCATTCATAGGTCTTAATGTTATCCACTTCCTTTTCTTAGGAATACAATTGTTGCATATCACGCATGTCATTTTTTAAATTTAAATCCAACATAAATTGTCTCAAGATATATTTGAATTCCTTGCAGTAAGTTAGTTCTTTCAGCTATTACATGATATGAAATCAATAATTATTAAACTTTATCATTTATTGTGAATACAGTGTACAATTTAGAATAATTGTAGTAAATCTCAAAACTAATAAATTTATCTGAGATGTTACTTAATAGGGGTTTGTCAATATTTTAAGCTAGGAAGGATTAAACTTAAAAGTATCTGCTTACTTTTCAAAAGAGCGTGTTTCGATTGTTTTTTATGCTATCTTCTAAAGATTAATGTTTCTAAGAAAAAACTAACCAAATAATATTGGGTTAAATACTGTGCAATACCATTCTTTTTATAATTCTACTATTATGAATAACTGAGGTTTTAAAAATAAATGCAAATATTCATGTTTAGTAAATTTTATCCATTTTGGTCCTTCTGGGCAACATCTATGTCATATTCTAAAATCATTTATCTAAATTTCATATTTTTATAAAATTTAAATATATTTCTTGAAAACATATTTGCATTATAAAGTTTCCAAAATATGTTAATGAAATAAAAATCATTGTGGTAGTCATTTATCCAATTTTAGATAAACTATATATAAATTAACACGAGATTTTATAGATAGTATACTATTTATGAAACATTGTTCATAACACTCTAGAAGTAAGACCACAGGAGTTATTTTTCAAATTTAGCTTGTAATTGTTCCTTGTATTTGCTCAATAAGAAAAGGTTTCCCGAAATTTTAATATTTTTCTTCAATGACTTGGAGCATTTTATTGAACATATTTACATCACCAGAAATTCTTTCATGGATAACATTTTATTTTTTAGCTTTTATAATCATGTAAAGTCTGACCTGAGGAAATATTTGAATTTTTATTCTTTAAAATTTTATAGATATAGTCCAATTCTTAGCTTTTGCAAATATTTTTTTCTAACTCATGCTGAAAGCAAAACAGGGAATTATATTTTTTAATTTTATATAGTTTTTTTTTAAAAAAATGTAAACCTCAGCATTGTGATTCCATGTAAATAAATAAATAATAATAAAAATTTTAAGGTTACAATCGAGACGAAGCTCAAGTAATTAGGAAATTAAGAGTGTAGCTAATTTGAAATTATTATTATATATATAATATGTAAAATGTTGCTTTAAACATTAAAAAAATTGGAATTTTCTACAAGATTATTTCTTTTCAGTTTTCCCTCAACTTTTTGGTCATATGCTGCGTCAAAGAAAAAAGATCTTGGGCGCTTCTAGCAAAGAGTCAAGTAAACAGAAATAAATCAAAGTACTATATATTTTTTCAAACATTGAAACAAATCTGTATCATGAAAATATATGCTGGTTTCTATATCAGTCCATTTAATTCTAAACATTTCTTTCATATTTATTTGTTCATTAAAAGTTAAAATATATACAGAAGATTATGTAACCTCTAAGAAGAGAGCAAATGTTAAAAATGAAATATATTCCTTTTTATTGTTCTAGTGATAGCATTTGCTTTATTTATTTTCTGCTACATGCACTATATACAACAATGTCTTACTGCTTTCAGTGGGTAGAAAGTTTGCACAAAGGTTGAACTATTAATAATTGATTTTTATTTAATGTGTTGTATTATAAAAAAAATGAAAAGCAATTTAATGTGTTTCAAGAAACTGTGTTTATTTAGATTGATCACTACAATGATAGAATAACTTTTAATTTATATAACAAATATGAACAAATTTTTTAAAAATAGTATAAGTCAAGATGTATTATCCTGCCATTTAAATCATAAATTTAGATATCAGTAAAAATACAGAAAGTCTTATACTATGAATAAAGAAAAATCACTAAATAAAATATTATACAGGTTGATGTATTGTCTAATTTGTCTGTGCATTCCAGCAAAATTTCATAATATATATAAATCGCATTTTAAACAACAGACAAAAATACCATCGCACTAAAATAATATTTTCACTTAGATACTCAAAAAGGTTGTATAGAAAATACATAACAATACACAAGTTTAGAAAAAGATGTGCATATTTTGAAAAACAATTGTATAATAAAGAAGCTTCCATGAATAAACATAGTATGCTGTTTTATACAAGACATTAAAAATGAATCCTCAATCAATAAATATAATCCATGTTAAATTAACATTCATTTAAATGATTTTACTATCAACATTTAAATATCTGTTTAAAACATTCTTAAACTATATTTTATAAACCATATGAAAATTGTTAATTTCATTATTTCTCTCACATCCTGGAATGTAAGCAACAATCATTTAAGGCAAAATTGGTGCTTGTTTTATCATTTCAATAAATATCTTACTTATATATTATTGTGGTATATCTGCTGCCAATTATTTGAATACAGCAAAGTGTAAAAAGCTTACACATAAAATTTGTTACTGTACATAAAAACCAAATAATCTTATTATAGATTTCATAATTGATTCACACTTAAAGTTTAACTTTTTAAAATAATTATATTGTCAACAACAGTTTCTTATGTAACTGCTAGTATTCTTGACATTTTTTTATAACTTGTTACATTTAATATAAAATTTCACTCTGTTTATTACCAAAATAAAAGGTATTCTTGAATATCTTTCAATAGGTGTCTAAACTAGTAATTTATCCTTTTAAAAATAACATGAATTCTGAGAAATCTTTTTTAAAAAATTATTTTGCTTAATAGATTATTATTGAAATGCAATAGTACCCTGTCAAATAACAACATACTTCAGTTTTCACTGAAGTACATTTATTCAGAATAATTAAAATTGCAACAAAAAGGGGAAAAAATTCATTAACAAAAGAAACTATAATTATGCAATATTTTTGTAAAGAATTGAAATGTATTTTTCTTTCTACACCTTCGTGTCTTTCCCAATTTTTAAGAATAAATTTAAGGTAGAATAAAGTTAATATTCAGTGGTAGATTATGAAATAGCTACTTCAAATAATTTCTTAGAATATGTTGCAATTTCACTTGATTTTCTGGAGTAGTGAACAGCAAATTAAAATAAAATATCATTTAATATTTTTTGTACAGATTTGCTTGAAATTACTTAGTCTAATAAGCTGTCATAACAAAGTTTGCACAAGAATTATTTAGACCAAGTAAAAAAAAAATACAATTTTGCTTTTAAAATTAAAAAAAAGAAAGATATACATATGATAATGGAATCAACTTTCTCAAAAGTGACACCACCAATTACATGTTTTGTTACTTTTGATTGTCGTAATAATTATTATTATTGCCTTATACTTACTAATAAGACATTAATAAGGATTGAATTAAAATATCAAGCTTTTGAAGTTGGAGAGAGAAGAAAATGAAATCTCAAATATTGCACCGTCTAAAGATCCCTTGTAGTGCTTAATATGGCTCTGTCAATATTACATTCCTCATTTAAAAGAAGTATTTTATTTATTTTTTTCAGTGAGCAGTTTTTGGAAGACAAAAGGGTGACAGGGTAAAAATGCATCTGTTGGTTTATATATGTTCTGGAAATGCAAGTTTAATTATTAAAAATAAAATTTCAGATCTAACTCATTATTTATAATGATGAGCTTTAACTAATAAACAGAAAAATAATATAAGTTTCACATATGAAAGAAGACTGAACATAAAAATTAAATCTTTCAAAATGACGCCAAAATATTTTTTTTCTTCAAAAAAAAAAAAACTATATAAATTTTGCAATGAAAAAAAAAATCTATTACACATTTTTTTATAAGTATTTACAACAATAATGTTTAATTCTGTATATTCCAATACTAAATTTTTTTAAAAAGTTAGTCTTTGATTAATTCTTTCAGTTGAACATTTAAATATAAACTTTTCTTATGAATTCTTAAATTTTAAACTCATACAAATCAATAAAATCTATCAGTCATAGATTCAAATAAAATGAATCTTTCCTTTTATAATATTACTTGTACATTTTGAAAATTGAAAACAATGTAATTAATAACTTCAACACCATAATTAAAGAATTTTAAGATAAAACCATTTGAGATAAACATGTTTACGAATATCCATGATAGTTGCTTCGGAACACTTTTAATTTGTGATGTTTAATATTTTAATCTTTTCAACAATGTTAGGAATTTTGTGATTTATGATTGCAGAGCCATACTGAAAGAAATGAATTCAAAAGTTAAATTTTGAATCATTTATATAATGATACAATTAAATACAGAGAAATCCCACTACTTTATATTAAAATAATTTGAAGCCACAGGAATGCACACTTCTGTAAAATTTCTATAATTAAATATAATTCCTTAGCATTAAAAGATGATATATTACATGGAAAGTGGGCTTTTCAAAAAATGACTGTGACTGTTATTAACTACTGGGACTCAAAATATAACATTTTTTAATGATAAATGCAGAATTTCAAAATTCTCTTGCAAGATGAAATAGAGAAATTCTCATTTTCCATTCATACCTTTACAATTCATAAAAATAAATTTTATCATTAATTTTCTGCACTCAACATCTTGTTAGTTTCGATTTAATATGCAATAAATGATAAGATTAAAAATTCAAATTTATTCAATGTTAGTTTCTTAACCACAAATTAAAATTAATTTTAAAAAGTAGTGGAATTATGTGAATGTAGTTATCAGTATCTGTATTGTGCATATTTTTAAGCGATTTTATAATGCACTAGAAATATTAACTAATTTGCCTGTAGTTACTTATTTGTGCAGTTCACTAAATGCTTAATATAAGAGCCCCCTCCCCTTTTAAACTTAAATGCTTAGATTATTTGATGGAATACTTATAATTGTTCATATGGCTCTAACTTCAAATTCTCTGAAGAGATATTTTTTTCCCTTCTTTTGCACATATGAAAAGGAGAAAAATAATGTTGGTAAACTTTCAATTCTCACTTTAATACAACATGGTAAATATTTTAACATTCTAATGCATATCACATATGCATAAGGGATCTTAAATTCCCATACATCATAATGCCATACAGCAGTACAGTAGCTTAAAAGGTAACACAGCGATTAAGACTTAATCAGCTTTACATTAAGAGTACAATGAATAAATGAAAGTTATATAACTGTATTTGAATAAGTACATTAATTCTATACAATTCCTATGTAAACATACACAAACATAGCAAAGCTTTTAATCACTGTAAAAAGTATGCATTAAATCCATGAGAAAGATGGTATATTTTCTACAGGCAAACTACTATGCAGCTAAAAATGTGATACTATTCTATATTTTTCTAAAAGCAACAAAAATGACTTTCCCCTGTTATTATCAAAGGAACAATTTCATCACTTTGACCAGCAGATATAAAACTAAAAATATGATAACGGAATCATGTTTTAACATTCAAGTAAAAAACAAACATTTAATTAAAAAAAGAATTAAGGCTGCTTAATAATGAATATTACATTTTTAAAAAACATCCATTCAATGGAATCATAAAAAGAAAAGTCTCAAAATGCTTTTATCTCAACATCTAAAAATACATTTGAAATACTTGTGTTAAAACAGATGGGAATGATAATAAAAACTTATCTAAATTCTATAACATAAATTATTTGCTTGGCATCTATTTACAGTCAATACTGAATATCTTAATATTTAAAAAAAACTTAGATACAGAAAATAATACATGTAAATCTAGACATGCTGCCAAACTGAAAGACTAAAAGAACATCAGTAAAATTTTACACATCAAATCATTGTAATTGGTCCAATGCTCCACTGATGAACTTGCACTGAAGAGATTAGATGAAAATAAAAATAACTGTAATCATATGCAAGATTTGCTATTTTTAAATTAAAGAAATAATAATAAGTTATGCCTATTTATTATTTCAGCAATTTAATTTCAAATATTTTGTGCACAAATAAAAATTATACCGATGAATTTTTTCATCCATTAAATTTTGATATCATAACTTTCTCATTTTATTTAAATAAGAGCTCTACTACTAAAATTTATGCTTTAATTTGAAAAAAATATGTACTAATTTGAATGCAAATTATCATATTACCTTGTGGTATTATGTGGTAGCTAATAGAGGATAACTTTTATTAATGAATATAGTTAAATAAGCTTATACTTAAAAAAGATAGATTTAAGATTTATGAGTTATTTATATAAAAAATATCATGCAATCATGGGAGAGAGAAATGACTGAATGCACAAGGCTGCCAAAATGTATCTACAAAATGTTATTAATCTCAATGAGGTACATATAAAATTAAGTGATGTTATTTTTTAATGCATCGTAAATTTTTAATTAGCTTATATAAAAAAATCCTTAATTTATTGTATTTAGTAGCATTTTCTTTTTCCATAAATGTATGTTTAATTCCTTAAATTATTTTTAATTCAATAATAATAGTAAAAATTTTGTGAGAGAAAAAAATAAGAAAACCATCTTTCCTCCAATCAAAAAGAATTGCAGCACATTAATCAGAATAGCAGACTATACTAAGCGCAAGTTTCGTAGCAGCCTGCATATTAACAAGTGCATACCATACAAATGGAAACTTAATGGCAGGTAAGGAAAGATCAGGCATAAAAGAGATAATAATTCTCCAATTTCATACAAAACAGAGTCAGGGAGAAAGGCCTGACGTCATTTGGGTAGAGAGTACAGAGTGCCAAGACAGCAGAAGATACCGATGGTGGTGTTTGAAAGCACACAATAGGGAAGGTTCTGCTTGAAAATGGTAGGCCAGGTGACATGCCTTCACGGCAGAAAACTTCAAGTGCCCCTCAACATCAAGACACAATAAACAGGTTGAGCCCTTTCTAAGGCTCAAAAACCTGTCAGTAGGGTGTAAGAAAAAATTTTGGAGAAAAAACTGCATTGCTGCTCATTAAGTTTCCACAAGGGCATGCCAGCGGCAAACTTGTTCACCCTTATTCTCTCGCATGTCATTCCAATGAGCTAGTTCTTCATCCCCACTGCTGTTCAGACCCAATGAGAACCATCCAATCATCTCTTTGCGCTTCATACTTCGTTTGTTGTAGACAGATATCATCAACGTAACATCTGGAAGCTGGAATAGTGCCACCTATTTTTAAAAAAATTATTTTTATATGTAATAATTTTCAACATACTTGCTACAAAATAAATAAATTCAAGAGAACATATTTATTTCAAGACTAGCCGCCTTTGGCGACCAGTCGGTTCGGCAGTATTAATGCTCGCTAAAATTTTCATATAATATTTTATGTAGCTGTGTCTCATACCAGGTTTTTCACCAAAATATTTTTAAACCAAAAAAATTTTTATAATCATATAATTCATTTATAGTATTATTTTCTTCAGATGTTCTGTTCATTGCACTACTCATCTTTCTCTTTCTATCCGAGCAATGATTGTCCCGGAATTGATATTTTACTTACATGGTGGAGGGAAAGGTAAAAAATTCTACGTTTTTATAGAATAATGAGATTCAAATTTTTATAAATGTAAACACACTAAACAAATAAAGACAAAATTGGTTTTCAAGAGATGCGAAAGTTTAAAAACAGCTTGGAAAATGCTGCGTACAGAGGAAATATTGGTGACACACACACACCCTTCGTTTCTTTCTTTCTTTTTTCTTCCCTGCCCAAACTTTATTTTGAGCAGGCATAAATTAAATATCCATACAGACTAATAATAAAAGCAACTATTTTCTTTCTTTTTTAAACATCCCGTTTTCTATAAATGAAAACCAACTGACTTAGCGCATTTCTTTCTAAACAAATGATAATTTATTACTTCCTGCTATCTTACTCAGTTGGTGTGGGGGAAGGAAATGGAGATTTTTGGCGGGAAAGTAAGAAAAGTGTCGTTTAAACTATTTTCCTTGCAGTTTTTTTTCTTTTTTTCTCTCCATAAGAACCATCCCCGTGGCTTAACGAAAATATTTTTAAAAAATTAGCCGAATTGGTCCAGCCGTTCTCTAGTTTTGCGATTAGCAACGCATTTTGAGATCCATTTTTATTAATATAGATTTCAAACTCCTCAAATTATATTATTTCTGCATTAAATATATAGACCCTTCTGTTTTGAGAATATTTTATTGTATTTATTCAATTAAATTTCGTAAGAACTCTTGAGATGTTGATGGATTATTTGTTCTTTTTATATCAGTAATCCAAAACAAGGCAGTTTCAAAATATTAGCACAGTAAGCATTAGCTACTATCAAAAAATAATTTAACAGTTTCTTATGTTTTAAATCAGTATATGTTTTTGTTTATATGTAAAATTAATGAATGCATAGACATTTAGAAGAAGAAAAAATTTCAACTAATCTGATTTTTTTTAGTAAATTTCAAAGTAAAAGAATGGATACATAATTGAAATAATACTTTAACAAATATTAAACAGTTCAATTATAATATTTGGAGAATATGAGCAAATACAAATGCATACATGAAGAAGTGCAGGCAAATTATCAAAATATTGAAAACGAAAAGAAAATAGGTGGTTATATTTTAATATAACTTCAAATCAGAGAATAATCGAAATTAAGAGCAAAATTTGATTTAAAAAATTGCCGACTATACGATAAGAGGTTTATGAACTTCACTGAAACAATGTAACTTGAAGCAATTATATTTAGATATTACAAATCAAAAGATTTTTTATATATAATGCTTTTACCATACTTGAAATACAGAGTTATTGACATTTTGATATATTTAAAACTACATACATAAGATACCAGAAAAAAACAATAGTAGCACCTAATATTTTTCAAAATCAAAATATTTTCTCATTCTCTGAATATTTTTTTGTAATGTTAAAATAAGTAGCATAATACAGAGCTACAGACATACTTGAAATATGAAAGTTTCCTTGAAAAGTGGATTTGGTTGTCCTCTTCGAACAGATGTTTTACTTCGAGCGATTTCCTGCCCATTTGATGATACCAAAGATAGTTTCACATAGGTATCTAGATTTGAAAGGAATGAAACACATATATTTTAACTCAAGTTTTGATAAATATATAATAAATATTATATTATAAAAATACAATATAAATTACCGATCCCTTTATGACAGATGTGGTAATTTAGCATACACAATGTGTAGAGAATCCTAACTTTTTTTCCCCAATCGTCTATTTTATTTCTATTAAGTGCAAACCCTATTTTTCATAAATCTGAGTTCATAATAAATATGAACTTGCATGGATAATCTTTAAAAAAGCTGGAAAAGATACATTAAATTGCAAAAACATTATTATAAAAATAAGATAAACTATAAATTCAATTTTATATCCATAGTACAAAAATGAATAAAAGTGTAAGATAATCAAATCTTAATTTTTTGAATCAATAATATTGTTTGAGGTGTATAAAAAATTTCCAATAATTTTTATGTTAAACCATCAGCTGATGTATTTTCAACAATTAATAAAAAGTTAAAATTTATTATTCCAAAGTAAAATATTTAACTTTCCTTTTATTTTTGCTTCTGAGCTTGAATTTATGATGCAGATGAAAAAGTATATTTTATAGTATATTTCATAATTTTTTTAATTCATCAAAACAATTCTTTTTTTTTAATGCTTAAACATGCCATAGCAATATCCTAAAAATCTCTGCAAATTAAAATCTTTTATTTTTAAACTAAAAATAAAAGACTAAAATGGAAAAATCTGGATGGATTAATATTCTTTATTGTAGGCCAATATATAAATTTGTATTTAAAAATATTTATCAAAATAATATTTTGAATTAAAAACCTAATTAAATACCTGGAGCTCTATTCATAGAAGCATTGCGAAAATGGCTGCCTTTATTGATTTCAACAGACAGACGTCCAGTTGTCCCATTGTATGCTAAGCCAATTAACAGTTCAGGCATTCCACCATGCTGCATCGACTGTGTTGACCCTGTACTGTCACTTCTGGCAAGACTAGTAATATCAGCTTTGGAATCAGAATGCTGTAAATAAGCCAGAATAAAAAAATTTAGGGAATAAATTATACTAGTAGGGAAAATTAATCACAATAATATAAAATTAATGGAAAAATCATTAGTTTCTTTATCAAATACAAGAAAAATATTTTAAAAGAGAATTAATTATATTACATCATTTTTTTTTCAATTCAAATGGCCTAACCAACTATAATTAGATGCAGACTTTTAACATAGAATTGACTAAACATAAGCATTTT